>JAIGNY010002191.1:0-35000 GCA_020152595.1 Chiridota heheva
TAAATTTCTTTTGCATGTTTCCAGAATATACGCTCGCGGAAATTGCGCTTAAATATGCTGTCCATGTTTAAGAAATTTAAGTTATCCTATAAACATGGTGTAAAATAAAGAGAAGATTTTTACGATATTTCTGCCAACTGAAATGTAACGGATATTTCGTATCGTAAACTCATCGTGAAACTACTTACTATGTTTACAATCTGTCCTGTTACGGATACGCATCATAAACTAATAAACATGAAAATTTCGTAAACTTGGTAATTAAAATGTAACTGTTCAACAGAAATTTAAAGTAAACATGCATCTGTCAATGTTTCGATAACATAAACAGCTATTTTGGTGCTGTGTTAAGCATTTTCTTATACCAAAATCACGCCAAAAACGCTAATCTTTTGGGATTTCGCCCTTTGAATGCCTACCAGGACTTCGACCCTGGAGTTGATACAATATTAAGTAATTGTCTGCTGTGAAAATCTCGAAAAATACAGGGCTTGCGGGAGCTTCGTCCATTTGTCCATAGATTTGACACACAAATTTTCTGCTATCAAAATCACAAGAAACGTAAAGGGCTTCCCGGGCTTCACCCCCTGGGCCCGTACCAGGGCTTCGTCGCATATATTTCATACATTTTAAAGCTATTTTCTGCTATCCAAATGACGAGAAACGCTTAACTTTGTGCATACCAGGACTTCGACCCTATTGTTTTCACAATATTAAGCAATTTTCTGCTGTCAAAATCGCGAGAACTGCATTGCCCAAATTCTAAAGAAAACTTTTCTTATGATATCTTTTTGTAAAGATAACCACCTCGATAGCATATTCCATTCTTTAAAAAAATCAGCAGTGCTTGGCAACAACTAACCTAGCCCGCTTTAAGAAAAGTTGCAGTGTTCCTCAGGTGGGGCGTAATTCATCCCTTCCATAATAGTCATTCAGGTATATAGTATCGGTCAGTTGGTCAAGCCTGTGTCTCATAGCTTTGTAAGCAGATAAAAGTATCGGAACATTTGCCACAACAAGAACCCTATCCTTCCCACTGTCCTTCATCAGCCAAGGTGACCACACGACAGAACCTGAGAACCTTATTACTGGTTAGCTCGGATAAAAGACTGAAAGAAGTACTGATGCAGGACATAAGGTGGGATGTCATGTGGGACATATGCTTGAATTAATGTGGGACATAAGATGGAATCCATGTTTGCATGTGGGATATAGGATGGGATGTCATGTGGGTCATAGGGTGGGATGCAATGTATGGCATATGGTGGAATACCATAGTGGGACATAGGGAGGGGTGTCATGTGGGACATATGGTTGGATTAATGTGGGACATAGGATGGGATCCATGTGGGACATAGGGTGGGATGTCATGTGGGTCATAGGGTGGGACGCAATGTATGACATAGACGTTGACAATCTTTTTTCTTTTTCTTTAACACACTGCACCCTTCATTTTTCTGAACAATCACAGTATAATTTACATTCGCTTCTTATGAAATCGTTTCTCCGAAACTATGTTTAAAGACAAAAACTATGTTCAGGACGAAATTCTTGTCACTTCTTTATGTTCTTTCATAAGTAATTTAAAAGTTATGATCTTACATTATCACTATCATTCACCTGAGTTCAAGTTCTTGTGAATTTTACGGCACAATAATTTCTGATAAGTCTTTTATAATAAACCTAACAATCTCAGTATCATTTACCTGAATTCAAGTTCGATAGTAGTTTTTACTTCCGAATTCGCAGTTCGTCCTTGGTAAGATATATGCAAACTACACTCTTAGAAGAAAGAAAAAGGTTTTAGAGACGAGAAGGTTCCAAATACATGACAAGTTGGAACCTTTTTTGTTCTAAGTAACTCTTAGAAATAATCCTTGAAGAACCCGTGAAGGTTCCAAATACGTGACAAGCTAGAACTTTTTTTTCTTAGAGTGTATTATCGCATTTTTCAGATGTTCTGAAAATGAATCATGATTAATCACTGTGAGCGTCATGTACTTTTTCATGTATATGTTTACTTCGGCACTCTCGACGGCCGACTTTAATCTGTTAAAACGAGGCTGCAATGTGGGCCAATTACTAACTTCGAATATTTTCCCTTTAGGAAAAGTATCCCTTTAGGAAAAAATGTCTTTCAACAGAAAAAAAAACTCAATATGGCAGCATGGGGACATGGGGTGGGATGCCACGAGTAACACAGAGTTTGACATGGTTGGTTGGGATGCCATGTGTGGCATAGGTAGGAGACTATGGGGACATGGGATGTGATGCTATAAAGTAGAATGTCATTGGGACATTGGGAGGGATACCATGTGGAATATATGGTGGAATACAATATGGGACATAAGGTGGGATGCCATGTGGGACATCCGGTGGGATGCCATGTGGGACATGGAAGGGATGTCATGCGGTACATATGGTTGGATTAATGTGGAACATAGGATGGGATCTATGTGGAACATAGGGTGGGATGCAATGTATGACATATGGTGGAATGCCATGTGGGACATACTATATGGTAGAATGCCATGTGCGACAAGGGATGGGATGGGATGTGGGACAAGGGATGGGATGTCATGTGGGACATGGGGTGGGATATCATTTGGGACATGGGATGGGATCCATGTGGGATATAGGGTGGGATGCCATGTGGGTCATAGAATGGGATGCCATGTGGGACATATGGTGGAATGCCACGTGGGACATATGGTGGAGTGCAATGTGGGACATATGGTGGCATGCCATGCAGGAGATATGACAAGTATGTCTTTCTATTACTTTAGTTCATATTCAGTCACTTTCTTTCATCCAACCAACTATCAAAGATACAGAGCAGCCATTTGCAAAAAAAATTGTGAGCCCAATTTAGCTCCTGAGGCATGTTAAATATATATGATACATATCATATGGAGGATATGATTTTATTCCTCTGCAGTTTTTTGTAGATAATTTAGGATATCTTCAAACATTAGCTATTATGATATATTATCACAAATTGAGCTGATTATAGCAGCAATTAGGAAAATAATTTTACTCAATGTTGGTATTTAAGGATTAATTCAGTGGTCAAGCAAGATTATCTTATATGAAAGAGGACTTCAAACGATAAAAAACAGTGAAGAAAGCGTTCAAAAATCTTATTCTGTTTAGGAGATATCTAAGTTTAAAGTTTAGTATCATTTCTGTAAAAACGACTGAAATCAGACTAGTTGTGATGTCATAGCCTCAGATTCTTCAAAGTCTTCATGTATTCAATCATATTTTGTCCTGTGATTTTGTGGTTTAAAAACCATGGGATATTTCAAAAAAGTAGTAAAGCCTGAATCTTGGAAGGATATTTATAATATAATACCTGAAGAAAGTTGGAGAAAAAAATATTTCAAATGAAAAACAAATTTAAATTACATTTCTTTTAAAATACATGAGCAATGGTAAGAATGTGAGGGGGGTGTTTACTTTCCATAGTAAACTAGGCTATACAACAGTCATTTCTACATAGATACGACATATCTTTAAACTTGAATATCTCCTTAACGGAATAAGATTTTTGAATGCTTTCTGCACCATTTTGTTTCCTTTGACGTCCTCTTTCATATAAGATAGACCATTGAACTAATCCTGTATTGCCCCAAAAGTAACAGTAATTTTCCTGTCAGTCTGGTGTGAAGCCGATTGCGGCGTATTGCACACTGGTGAGTATAGATCATCTCCCCACTTTTTCAAACGGATTTATGCCACTGCCAAGTATGTGTAACTACAGACTGTATTTACCTGTTTACCGACAATACAAAATTTTACCTCCTCATTTGCATAAATACTCGAGAATTCCGTGAGATAGTGTTGAGGACTCATTGTGCTGATGGACAGCAAGATGACTGGACGTAATTGTCCAGCGTCTCTTATGCATGACGTTGTGTACTTTGCACACCTATTACTGCAGAATTTTTCTAAGGCTTGCGCGAAAATACCTTAGATGATTCTTTGGTATATAGTCACATAGTGACATGATGAATATTCAGTACATCTTCTACGGTTATTCAGACTCTTTGTCTTGAAGGTCATTTATGTGAAATTGTTGCGTGTGTAGTGAAGCCTCAATGTGGATTGATAATTAGCCTATGACCGATAAGGTGTAGCTGAAGGTGGCACTTCGAGCGCGAGGTGGGGTCCTGTTAGCTGGAAGCTCTTGCGAAAAGGAACTTTTGAGGGCAAAAAATACATCCCATTACATAGTAAGAAGGACAGATGCGAGTCAAAATTGATGTCAAATACAGTAGATCCATAATACCATATACAAAAGAAAATTAGAAAAATCATGCAAATTCAATGTGGGAGTATATTTTGTTTGTTATTAATGTTTTTGTGGATCTATCCACACACACACACCTACACACAAAACACACAAATGTGTGTGTGTTTGTGTGTTTGTTTTTTTGTCTAACATTTGTTTTCTTGAATTTCTCAGTTCCGCAATCAAGGATTTGCACTTGGTCCACAGTGGTTTCTAATTTATACTTTACCCATCCGCAACATTGTTTTGAAATATGGTATATCCTATCACGTTTATGCTGACGACACATGACTGTATTTGGCCTTCAAACCTTCACAACAACAGACTGACCTTACCATCAAATGTTTAGAGGATTGCATCACCGATATACGTGTTAGGATGACGCAGAACTTTCTGAAACTCAACGATAACAAAACCGATTGTTTTATTATCTGGATTTCGCCAACAACTGTTAAAGTTTCGTTACCTAATATCATCATTGGTGAATCTTAAATTGAGTCCTTTTTGAAAGCTCGCAATCTCGGGGTTAGTTTACTCCTTCATGACCATGGATAGTCACATTTTACATATCACACGCACTGCATCTTTACATCTTCGGAAAATTGCGCAAATATCTCAATTCAACTGCGACAGAACAGATAGTACATTCGTTTGTTACATCTCGATTAAATATGGGAAATTCCTTGCTGCATGAACTGCCCCACACACAGATTTGTCGTCTTCAACTACTTCAAAACACGGCTGCACGGATTGTAACTCTCTCAAAGAAAACATGTCACATAACATCCATCCTAAAAGATTTGCATTGGCTTCCAGTTTCTCATCGTATCTTGTACAAAATATTACTTATAGTTTACAAATCGATGAATGGTTGTGCCCCAATTTATATATTTAACTTGAAACTCCTTTTATGTGAACCAAAATCCTACCATACTTGGGGTGACAGATTATTTGCTGTTGCAGCTCCGCGTCTTTGGAATCGATTATCCCTCCATATCAGGCTACCTTGTTCTGATGATTCATTCAAAACAAATCTAAAAACCCATCATACGTGTGATGCCTATGTAAATATATAGTCAATTTAAAATCACTCTTCACTTATTTTATTGTTCATGTATACTTAACTGTAAATTTAATGTTATATGTACGGCGCCTTGAGCATCCATTAGGATGGATATGTGCGCGTTATAAATCTTTTTAATTATCATTTTTTATCATCACTTTTTGATGAATATTTTGTAGTCATAAAGAACAATCTGAGATAAGTTTTCAATAATTCATGAACTTAAGTAAATTTGTCAAACTATTGGTTAGTTGGTTAGTTTATTAAGATTTATAACGTCCCAACAGACCTCCACTTGAAGTATTTATGTCAAGACGCCCACGGCCGTTTTATTAACCAGTCGTGGAGCACTGGTAGGAGACCCACCGGGAATCGAACCTGCGACGCTATAAAAGCTGAAGCTTTACCGCACTGCCACATTGAACGGTTGAAATGAGCCTGTTTTGTATCCCCTTCTCTTTCTTTAGTTTCTGTATGAAATACAATATCACACAAAGTGTAAATAGAATATACTTTATACTAATAGATGATTTCAGATTTTCAGTCTCCGAAGATTGATATCCACAAGGTTAAGGAAATCTGATTGCATTTTTTTCTTCTTCCAAAAATAGTTTTTTTTTTTTAAAACATTAATCTCGAATGGACAGTTGGATATGTACCTGGAAGAACAATACTTAACTTTCATAATTTAAAAAAAAATAAGTCTAGACGCTTTCAGGCAGAACAGCATAAAAAAAAAAAATGTTTAAAAACATGGACAGGAACAAAAAAACAGATTGCTTAGAACAATCAAAGCCGGCTGAGTAAAGTATAACAATCGATTTTGTTTAAAGTGCAAATGACATGTTGACTGGTGTACTTAATATATTTCAAAAGGTACACAAGAATTGTATCCTTCAATGGAACAACTAGAAATTTTCCAAAATGATCCGACTAATCGTAAATATGAGACTTGTATTGGGAAACAAAAGTATATTACTACAACAAGTTTGAATTTGTGGACGTGGGACATTGTTGACCACAGCCATGTTTTTATTCGTCAAAAGGCAGACAAACTTCTCGAGTCACACCCACAGAACGTCACTGGTCACACTTTTCTGACCATGAGATTATCTTAAAATCTAGAAAAAAAAAAAAAAAAACCTTTTTGACTTAGGTGACCATTGAGCTTGAAAATGACCTTCTAATGTCATGCGGACATCGGTTCATCCTATGATGATGGATTCAATAAACAAATGAATTTTGGATATAACAAAGGATACACTAAATGAGGTAAAAAATATGCGTCGAATTCCAAAAGCACCAAATTTTTATCTCGTTAATTAATGATTTATCGAATATCATGTTATGAACAGACGAAAGTTTCAATAAAACATTTAATAAATGAGGCCTAAACGTGTGTAAACAGGTAAAAGGCCGAATTGAGTCATTTTCACATTACATGACGTTTGACCTCGATTATGATGTTCGACCTCGTAATCAAAGGTGGCATATAACATTCACTATGTAACATATAGAAGATGAATGATCTAGCATAGATGCCTGCTATTATAACAATCAATGGTGTTCAAAGTGCAAATGACATGTTGACTGGTGTACTTAATATATTTCAAAAGGTACACAAGAATGGTAATCCTTTACAGGGCGTAGAGAAAAGTATAATATCTTCTATAAACAAAATCACACTAATTTAATGAAGCATAATTTTCCTCTTTGATGTCTCAGGAATGTAAAACATATTTTAAGAATTCTGAAAAAGTTTTGCAGAACATGATTAGTAACTTTGATATACTTAAAATACACTGATTCCGAGATAATTACACAATTGTGTGTTCTGTCATGTCATTTGTTTGTGCATGAAACTTTAAAGAAATATTACAGTGGCATTTTGAAAAATTCTATTTGAAAGAGCATAAACTTTAGAAACAATTTTACAAAAGTGAGGTTGATATCATATTCCATTCAGGAGATATGGATTTTTAAAGATTTCCCAATTTCGACAAAAAGTGGCAGATTGGCAACATCTGTGATGTCAGAGTGACAATTTCATAAAAAATTCCTTTTTTTATTTTTTCAAATTGACTTTTATTTTTTTTATATCGAACATGTAATGTACATTAAGAAAAGAACAAAATATTTTCATGTCAATTGTGTATTTCACCATATACATATATTAAACCAAAAATGTGATTAAATTCATAAGAAATACATAGTATTGTGCTGAATGTGTCTCTTTGATATCATCAAGCTGAAAGACATATACTGTACGAGGTGATTTTAAGAACATTGTTTTACTCTTTAAACTGTTTTAACTTCTAAACGGAATAAGATATTAACATCGATTTGTCACCATGTTGTTTCTAAAAGATTTCGTTATCATATATGTATGAATAAATATCAATGGGACTACTCCATTAAATGTCTCTGACATGGGCTAGAATCATTTGTATCATCATAATTATATATTTTCTGAATAGATCTTTTAATTAAGATTTGAATGCCGGCAAATACCCAGGTTGACCTCATTTGACCGCTAGAATGACTTTAAGATGCAAATTTAGCGATAACACCCACCCTAACCGTCTTCCCCAGTCTATGACTGATATAGCATGGATGCCCTCTATTAACAAACTATGCCGAAATAAAGTAGAACAAATCTGTTGGCTGGTCTACAACGTTCTGAAGTTCAGATCACCGATCTGGCTTAACTGCTACTGCTTCCTTTACTTTTCCCGTTATCAACATGGTTTTTAACGATCGATACTCTGAAAACACCTGACTTATATGAGTAGTATCTTTCAGTAGCTCCGCCAAGAAATGCACATGCATCAAGAAATTAATACCTGCCATTCCGCAACAGCCGGGCAATGATATTGCTGATCCAGAAAGTTGTATTTGTTTCCAATATTAGACGGAACTTTCGAATTTTTCGAAAATATGTGTGTGTGTGTGTGTGTGTGTGTGTGTGTGTGTGTGTGTGTGTGTGTGTGGAGATCTATCTGTTTCGAGCCTATTTCTAATTATTCTGAATTCCATTTAAAACGTCATTTAGCACTTCAATTTATAGTACCATCGATCGGCCCAAAAGGTGGGGGAGGGGTATTCTCACCCCTTCCCCCTGGATTACGTCCATGCCATGATACTAGGTAGATCATTATCATAGAGTAAGAAGAATGTATGGCAAGGAAGGGTCCTATAATCCACGAGAGACTCCAGATATTTGTTACACAGATGTCTTAGACCTTTTTTATCCAATAATCAAGGAAGTATTTCCTTGCTATGATACTCAAGCTTAATACTGCACTGAAGCCTGCACTAAAGCTTAATACTGCACTGAAGCCTGCACTAAAGCCGAGTCTTGTTTTCTTTCCCGGCTTCCATGCATGACGAACTGACTGAGAAAGAGACACATGTTTGTGTACAAGGTTAACAATTCGATCAATAATACGAAACACCATCTGGACACGCTATGAAAATCAAAGCCTACGTTTCCAAACGTCCTTCAGTATTGAGGCATACAGTGATCTAAGTTTAAGTACTATATATATATATATATATATATATATATATATATATATATATATATATATATATATATATATATATATATATATATATATATATATATATATATATATATATATATATATATATATATATATATATATATATATATATATATATATATATATATATATATATATATTTATATTATATATATATATATATATATATATATATATTTATATATATATATATATATTATATATATATATATATATATATATATATATATATATATATATATATATATATATATATATATATATATATATATATATATATATATATATATATATATATATATATATATATATATATATATATATATATATATATATATATATATATATATATATATATATATATATATATATATATATATATATATATATATATATATATATATATATATATATATATATATATATATATATATATATATATATATATATAATTTTGATATAATGCGATAATGCGATTATTATAATGCGATATCAAGAATTGAAATCTTGATATCGGAAAAATAAATTTTTGACATCAAAAATTGATAATATTTGATATCGCTAAAACCTGGCATTTCCTGAAATGATTTTTTGATATCAAGAATAAAATTATTGATATAAAAAATATGCTTTGCTTTGTTTTCACCGACAAACTGTGTTGTTCATATTTACGCACTTTATTGTGACGTTATCCAGAAGACCGTGAACCGACTCGACTACGTAACTGCTATTTACTTACTGAGCGAGTGTTTATCACTGTAGGTCTTGTGTACTTATAATCATGCCTGATGAGTGGGAGAGTGATTGACTGGCCGAGTGACTTGAGTGATACTGTACCGGCCAGGCCGGTCGGAGGAAATGACAACATACGACAGATATGAGTTTTGAAAATATTTTTCATTCCATGGAAACTTACTGTTTTAACATTTTCGTTGCTTAAATGGCGTTGTCGAGACATAGAAACCAGCCAGGTTTCTTTTAACGATGTATGTTTTGGAGGACAGGAACCATTAAGAACAAAAGTCATAAATTAACGTTGAATCATTTTGTCACTAACTTTAGGCCTACCACTTGCGTTGTTCCAGTTCTCAGTTCTGCGATATAATTTAAAATTAGATTGGCATAACTTTCAGACGTTGGCATGATTTCACCATAGAATAGGTCTGCTTATACTCGATACCTGGGTTCTGGCGTACGTATGAAGAATTTGAATCGATTTTTGGCCAAATCTCGAACATGCCGCATCGCTAGTCCTAACAAATTTCGAGGTAAGCCAAGTCTACTTGTACTAAAGTTTATAGACGTTTATAATGTTGACTATTTCAGATTCAGATTCAGACGTAGGGCCTACTCTTTAAAGGGGATATTCAGGGTAACTATTATATTGTGGTAATTGAGATGAAAGTATATATTCTTGATTCATGGTTAGTATGTGGTATACGGTAATCGTTCCCAATTTCTCAATCAAATAACAGAAGTAGCAAAAAGCATTTTATTTCGTAATTTAAAATTTGGGGTGGTATCATCGGCATAAGTGGGGAATATACACCCCATTCCCCGAGATTTAAGCCCTTGACAGCTGCCAGTCTGAATCTGAATCGGTTAAGTCGGCAAAAATCCTTCAAGAGGACATGAACGCCAACCGAGCGTAAAAAGTATGAGTAAATTTTTTATTATAAAAAACTAGTTAGCAATACACATTTTGGTAAGTTTAGCTTTGAAACAGTTGAGACTTGGTGCATGTACAATGTCTGACGGTAAAGCATTCCAATCCTTTAGTGTGTGAGGGAAGAAAGAGTGTTTATATACATTCTTTTTAGCATAGGGAACCAGGAAATTAAGGTCATGATTATTTCTTGTATTAGTTCTGACGGTGGGAATAAGTTCATCTTTATTGATGGCGACAAGATTGTTATTGATTTTATATAGCATATGTAGCCGGGTGTTGTATCTTCTTGTTTTTAGCAGGGGCCAGTCTAATTTATGAAGCATGTTTTTTACACTAGATTTATAACAGTTGTCTGCCATACAGAACCTGGCTGCTCTCCTTTGAATAGATTCAAGTTTATCGCACTGGTGATGGGGGTCCCAAACTGCTGATGCATACTCAAGTACTGGCCTAACTAGAGCTTAATATGCAGTGGTTTTAACGTCAGTGGGACAGTTTGAGAGGTTACGTTTTAATAGTCCAAGTACAGAATTAGCTTTCTTAGTTATGTTATGTATATGTTTATCCCATCTAAGTTTATTATCAATTTCAACACCTAAGTATGGGTAGGAGTTGACATGTTATAGTGGCTGGTTGCATAAGGTATAAACAGGTGATTTAAAGCATTTCTTAGAGGAAATTGACAAGATGTAGCATTTAGAGGGGTTGAAATTCATTTGCCATTTGTTTTACCGTTGTTCAAGTTTGTTAAGATCATCTTGGAGGATTTGTTGGTCAGAGGGGTTATCAATTGTTCTGTACACAAGGCAGTCATCAGCAAACAGTCTAACTGTGCTATTTATATTAACAGGGATGTCATTTACATATAAAAGGAAAACTAATGGACCTAAAACAGTCTTGGTTGTCGATGTTATGTCTGTCCGTACGTCGTACCTGTGTTCTCGTCCGGGTCGTATTAAGCGTTTCGTGATAGCATTTGTACTATCATAACCGAATACGCAGGCGACGACCCCGTCATTGTAATTGTGTGTTCACTCGTCGTCGTCGCCTAAAACAGTACCTTGTGGTACACCGGATAAAACCTGTTTAGAATCAAAGATTTCACCATCACAGACAACACGCTGGATGCGGTTGTTGAGGAATGATGCAAACCAGGCCAGGAGATTTCCATCAATTGCCATAGGCGGAAAGTTTGAATAACAGGCGCTGGTGTGGGACTTTATTTTGAGAAGTCAAAAATAGCCATAGAGACGTTACTGTTTTGGTCAATTTGTTTAGAGATATCATTTATTGTTAAGAGGAGTTGTGTTTCAGTCGATCTTTTGCACGGAAGCCATGTTATAAATCAGTTAAGATATTATGCTCATCAAGGAATTTCATCACATGTGAGTGGATTATATGCTCAAGGATTATACTACAAGCGCAGGTGAGGGAAACAG
Source organism: Chiridota heheva (assembly GCA_020152595.1). Lineage (NCBI taxonomy): Eukaryota > Metazoa > Echinodermata > Holothuroidea > Apodida > Chiridotidae > Chiridota > Chiridota heheva. Next base: position 12,032 of record JAIGNY010002191.1, read on the forward strand.
GTCTGTAATTAGCTGGGTTTTGTTTATCACCTTTTTTAAAAACGCTACATATGTTTGCTTCTTTCCACTTGTTAGGGATAGTATTATTATCGACAGAGGTTTGAAAGAGATCAGTTAGAATTTTGTTGAGGTCATCAGCGTGTGTTTTTAGAAACCATGGTGGTATTTGGTCAGGACCTGAGGCTATGTTGGGGTCTAGGTTATGCAATTGCTTTTTGACACCTTCTGGGGTAATTATAAGTTGGTTTATTTTGCTGTTGGTGAGTGGTTTAGTTACAGGGATTTGGGAGATGTTTATTCCTGTGAAAACACTGAAAAACTGGTCATTTAGAATGTTAGCTTTAGTTTTACTGTCACTGCAGAGTTTACCATTATTTAGTAGATCAGACACACCTACCAAGTGATTCCCCTCCTTTCAGTTAATAGTCCATGGAGTAAGGAAGCTTTGTAAGGGGGATAAAAAGAAAAGTTGATTGTGGGAGAAAAAGTTAGGTGAAAAGAAATAGGTGTGTGAGGTTAGGTGTAGAAGGGGACGAGATTATATGTGGTGGAAGGGGTTGTTGTTGCGGAGGAAGTTGATGTTTGAGGAAGAATTGTTCATGAGGAATCAGTGAGTTATAATTGAGAGGCAATCTAAACAACTTGGGAGTTCAGAGCTCATTTGAAGAAAGCGCCCCTCAAAACATGGACGGGATGAAACTGCCAGTGTCATTTTCATCCCGTTCGAAGGACAGTCTCTCAACAAGTTGGAAAGGTATTACACAATTATTCGGTCACACAGGTAGTTGAGACAACTCAACACAAAATGCTGTAATTTTATAAAAACTTAATATACGAACATCAAGGAGTTCTTACTTGGATCAATTATACCCTGAAAACTGGTTTAATTACTTTATTTGGTGCCGAAATCGTTCAAATAGCACCAGTGTCAGTAGCGTAATTCTGAGTGACTTTCAAAATATTGCCGACCCATTAGCGTAGCCTGCTCCCTTTGACATCTTTTCGATAAACATTTCTGCGGTTAACGGTCATTTCCATTCATTGGACTTTTGTGTCTAGAGTTCAGAAGTTATGCACCATCGAGTATACTTACGTTAAGCAAACACATGCTTCTGTGAAAAAGACTCAATAAAATCATACATTGGCATTTAGGCTATGAATATACAAGAAATACTTTTTACAAGTTTCTGTATGCCTGAAACTCCACATAGCAGAGAGAGAGAGAGCTGAACACACAATTACAATGACGGGGTCGTCGCCTGCGTAGTCGCTTATGATAGTACAAACGCTATCACGAAACGCGTAATACGACCCGGACGAGAACACAGGTACAACGTCCGGACAGACATAACATCGACAACCAAGTCAATGTCCACGGCCTTTGATAACCAGTTGTGGTGCACTGGCGTGTCTACCCACCCCAGGCTTGAACCCGGGGCCTCGTGGTTTGTAGACAGGTATGGTAACCGCTACTCCACAGTAGTTAAATGTTATTTAAATAAAAACTCCCCTCGTTTTGCCGTTATACGGAAAGGCTGTTGATGTCCTCTTAAAGGATTTTTGCCGACTTAACTGATTCAGATTCACTTTTAAGATATCATCGGTTCCGCCACTATTATATTACCAGACCTAATTGCAACATCACCCCTACCCCCTCCCCTTCCCCAAGCCTATGAACGCGAGATATCTCGCGCTGCTCGTGTATTACGTAACACAATGTTAAATATACTACAGTGAGTCTCCATGACGTGTACCTCCGCTTTCCGGCCGTTTAGTATGCACTGCAACCGCCGATTTTGGCCAAAATCGACGGTTGCACATCACACGCCTCACCAGAGCACGCAAGGGTAATCTAATATGATATAATTATTTGCTTGTCCTGGCACAGCTACGATCTAATTACATCGCTAACACGCGCGAGTGTAATATGATGCCTCTATCTGATGCACGTTGGGCATATTCAATGATAGCATACTAAAAGGAAAGAGCTTGCACACTTAATGTCCGTTCCATGGTTACATTGTAATTTACGTACACAGTATACGGAGCTGTTGTCAAAGTAAGAGCTCCCCTTGATAATACTGCATACTGCATGTATGCAGTACGTGTATACAGTACCAGCACAATCCGTCCAGCAAATATTAAAAAAACCTTTCGAGCGATTTTTGTTTTGTTTTTGTTATCAGTGTATGAATCTGTTCAATCATGATTTTAAATGGTTTTGGCATCGAAGAACTGTTTATGTACCTAAATTTGTGAAGAATTTTGTGCTCATAAAAACAAGCAAAGTTACCTTCGGATTTATGACAAAACAGACCCAGTTGAAGTTAGCATCATAATCATATTCAGATTCAAATTTTTGGATTAGGTAGCACGGAACTAATAAGGTATCACTCCGCCATCCAAAATAAGAACCCTCAGAGAAAAGGCCAATAAATATATTTTTCAGAGGTCCCATTTCATGGGACAGGAGGCTGAGCAGTGGAAATTTCAAGAATGGTAGAGACTTGACTATGCATATCTAAACTTGACGAGATTTGTTTCAGTAAAAGTTTCATGGGGAACTATTTTACCATGGACCCACACCAACATTTGAGTGATTTGGTGTGAGTGTATAACACCTCTTCACTTCAGCCTAAAAAAAGGGCCAAAACCTCTGGTGACCTCCTATTGAAAGTACCCTCATCCGACAGATATTAGATGGTACTTTTTGGAAAACCACAAAAGATCCCAAATCTATAACATTCTGGTACAAAAAGGACCCCGAACTTGACTCTTTCATCATAGGCTCCAATAGGGCAAATAATTAGTTCCGTGCTACCTAGAGGTGCAATGGATGTTACTCAGCAGCGAGGTAACGTCGTGTAGCAGAGATGACCAGATGATGAGCCACCATTCTGTACGGGCACCATCTCTTGGGGTACCAACAAGACAGTTGGAGAGGAATTTGGGCCAACAACGGAGCGAAATCAGTTTTTCTTTGTGTTGTATTTTGTAAGCGTCCCTAACGAATGCTTTGTGTGTGGCTGTTGTTGCAAGTGATTACACTCACGAGGTGAAAGCGGGCGCTAAATGGCCAAAAGTGGTGAAAAAGCCCACTTACTCCTAAACCCATTGCTGGGAGATCCTATCTAGATCCTCACAAACAGGGCCCTAAATGGCCAAAAGTGGTGAAAATTATTGCTATCATAAAGCTATATCATAGCCTTGGGGCCCAGTAAAGGTTTTGTGCCAGACTTATGAGATATGGAGGCAAAATCCCACCTACCCTAAACTCTGTGGTTTAGGTCTCATTTCTGGGAGATTGTATCTGGACCCTCAAAAATGGGCCCACAATGGCCAAAAGTCGGAAAATTACTATTATTTTTCTATCGCATGGTCCATGGCCCTTGGGCCCAGTAAAGGTTTTGTGCCAGACTTCTGACATATGGGGGCAAAAGCTCACCTAATCGTAAACCCTGTGGTATAGGTCCCATTTCTGAGAGATTGTTTCTGGACCCTCAAAAGTAGGCCCAAAATGGCCAAAAGTCGGGAAATTGCTATTATATGGCTATCTCATGGTCCATGACCCTTGGGCTAAGTGAAGGTTTTGTGCCAGACTTCTGACATATGGATGCAAAAGCCCACCTTCCCTAAACCTTGTGGTTTAGGTCTCATTTCTGGGAGATCGTATCTGGACCCTCAAAAATTGGCCCCAAATGGTCAAAAGTCGAGAAATTGTTATCATAAGGCTATCTCATGGTCCATGACCCTTGGGTCCAGTGAAGGTTTTGTGCCAGACTGACATATGGGGTAAAGCCCACCCACTCCCAAGCCGTGTGGTAATGGACTTATTTCTAGGAGATTGGGGCAATGGCCAAAAATCGGGAAATTGCTATTATTTTGACCTTGGGCCCAGTGAAGCTTTTTGTGCTAGACTTCTGACATATGGGGGCAAAAGCCCACCTTACCCCTTAACCCTGTGCTATAGGTCTCATTTCTGGGAGATCGTATCTAGACCCTCCAAAACGTGGCCCTAAATAATGAAAAACCCTGTGGTATGCCACATTTCTGGTCCATTTCTGAGAGATTGTTTCTGGACCCTCAAAAATAGGCCCAAAATGGCCAAAAGTCGGGAAATTGCTATTATATGGCTATTTCATGGTCCATGGCCCTTGGGCTAAGTGAAGATTTTGTGCCAGACTTCTGACATATGGATGCAAAAGCCCACCTACCCTAAACCTTGTGGTTTAGGTCTCATTTCTGGGAGATCATATCTGGACCCTCAAAAATTGGCCCAAAATGGTCAATAGTCGAGAAATTGTTATCATAAGGCTATTTTATGGTCCATGACCCTTGGGTTTAGTGAAGGTTTTGTGCCAGACTTCTGACATATAAGGGCAAAAGCCCACCCACTCCCAAGCCGTGTGGTAATGGACTAATTTCTGGGAGATCGTATCTGGACCCACAAAAAATTGGGCCCACAATGGCCCAAAATCGAGAAATTGCTATTATGTTGCTATCTCATGGCCCTTGGGCCCAGTGAAGCTTTTGTGCTAGACTTCTGACATATGGGGGCAAAAGCCCACCTTACCCCTAAACCCTGTGGTATTGGTTTTATTTCTGGGAGATCGTATCTGGACCCTCAAAAATAGGCCCACAATGGCCAAAAGTCGGGAAATCGCTATTATTTTGCTATCTCATGGTCCATGGCTCTTGGGCATAGTGAAGGTTTTGTGCTAAACTTCTGACATATGGGAGCAAAAGCCCACATACCCCTAAACCCTGTGGTATAGGTCTCATTTCTGGGAAATTGTATCTAGACCCTCCAAAACGTGGCCCTGAATGGCCAAAAGTGGTGAAAATTATTGTTATCATAAAGCTATATAATGGCCCTTAGGCCCAGTGAAGATTTTGTGCCACATTTCTGACATATGGGGGCAAAAGCCGACCTACCCGTAAACCCTGTGGTATAGGTCTCATTTCTGTGAGATCGTATCTGAACCCTCAAAAATTGGCCCCAAATGGTCAAAAGTCGGGAAATTGTTATCATAAGGCTATCTCATGGTCCATGACCCTTGGGTCCAGTGAAGGTTTTGTGCCAGACTTCTGACATATGGGGGTAAAAGCCCACCCACTCCCAAGCCGTGTGGTAATGGACTTATTTCTGGGAGATCGTATCTGGACCCACAAAAATGGGCCCTAACTGTAATGGTAATTATAGACTCCATTTCGTGTTGGAGACCCTAAGAACGGTTTAACGAATTGTCCCGGACTGCCGGAAGCTATGTACCTGTATAAGGCCTTATATGCTTTTAAATCTGGGTGACTGTAAATCGAAGACATAAGACCAAAGACCTGTAGAACGAAGACCTGTAGAACAAAGACCTGTAAAACGAAGACCTGTAAAACAAAGACCTGTAAAACGAAGACCTGTAAAACGAAAACCTGTAAAACGCAGACCTGTAAAACGCAGACCTGTAAAACGGAAGACCCGTAAAACGAAGACCTGTGAAACTAAGACTTGGAAAACGAAGACTAGGAAGAAGAAAAAAATCTGAAACCATAACATTATTATTACAAATTAATACAAAATAAAATATAAACTTAAAAAATTAATCGAAAAAAAAGCCGTAAGGCAATTTATTATGCATTTACAAACAGAAGAAGTGCGGTAGGAGTAGGGAAGATGCATGGGCTTCAAATAAGGCGTGGTTGTTCTCAGAAAGTACATGTAATTTTGAAATATTTCAGAGCTATCAATATTTTTTGTTTAAAGGGCTGAAGGGTCTCTTCTAAACACTTATGCGCATACATCACAGAAGCTCTTTGTGTAGAAGCTCTTTGCATGGGTAAATGTAAATACACTGTAGTCTATGAGCCATTGTGAATCAAATACTACAAGACCTGAAGACGTGTGTGTATGTTTGTGTGTGTGTGTGTGTGTGTGTGTGTGTGTGTGAGTGAGTGATGACCATTGGGATGATTATATGATGAGGCATTCTGAGGTGCACTGTACCTGGGAGTCACAAACGCGAAGTGTTAGACCCAGTGGAGTCTGCATTCCCAACCAATAACTGATTGTCCTGTCATGATTTGAGTCAATGTTTTGACCAGAAACATTAAATTATATTGCAAAATTGTTATAGTCTTCATCTTAACACAAAAAACTGAAAAATGGCCCATAAGATATAAAATCGAATGATGTATAAAAAGACTATGCATTACAGGGACCGTGGAGCAATTTTTAAAGTGGGGAGGGGGAGGGGCTGAAGAAGAAAATGTCGAAAATAAACAGATAAAAAGCATCATCATCATTATATTAATATATGAACACTAACTCCCAATCATATTAGTAGGCACGAGCATAGGAAGGGTCACCTCTCGAAGAGGCAGGGAGAGGGGAGGGGGGGAGCATTTCAGTTTCATCACTTTTTTTCTCCACTTACATTTCAAAAACTTTCAAGCTGGGTCGTGAGGGGGAAATATCTCTTACAACTCTCCCCGCCGAACATTGTCACATCCTCGGGACAATGGTGAATAGCAAAAAAAACTTATAATAATACGGATTCATGAATACATTAGTTACAAATCGTATGAACGCTATATTACTAACTAAATACAGAATATAATCATTATGGACGGATGTCACATGAGCAAGAATAATATACTCAGTATAGAATCAGGAAACAAAGCCAAGTTTAAACACAAATAACAAAGATGATAAACGCATCAAATCAATAAAACTTCTGCTCCTCAATGCAGCATCAAAATGATCAAAAGAATAATAATGATGATTCAACAAATAATGATCAGTTAAAAAATTTCCACTGCTAACTACCATGCTGACCCTAAAAAGGATAAACAAGGAATACATTCTTGTAGCATGAAAATGCAGCGTGTACAGGAAAAGAAAAATCCTCTTCAAGCAGGATAACAATATAACAGAATGTACAAATATGGGCCTAACAAGGACTTTCATAAATGGCATTTCATTTTCAACCACAAAATAACTATTTTGGATTCACATAATTACAATTTCACATCATATTCAAAACTCATAAATTTTAACTGAAAATCACCTGACTATATATAATATAGCTATGACTAAAAGTAGACTAGTGAAGTTCAAGGTAAATTAATCAAACAAGTGCGTTTATCAAGTTAAATTAGTTTCATAACATACGGGACACAACAAAAAATAAGGGAGAAACTTGAAACTCCAATAATTTCATCACTGAATACATGATCTGAACCAATCACTCCAATTGTTTTGGGTCTGAGCTATGGCATTAATCTGATTAACCTGACTTTTTCTGCATAATAATAAAACTATGATCACTTGCCGAATGCCTATCTAGTGCACCCTTATCTAAGAAGGAAGCCAAGCTTGTTAGAGCTTGCAACAACTAAGAATAAGCATTAAAGTAGAAAACTTTTGCAAAATAACAATAGTTTACAAAACGAAGCCATATGACAAAACGGGTCATATGATATGGGCATGCAAACCATGACGGTATTTACCGTGTTCATTAAAGAAAGTAAAGTAACACAAATATCGCCCTAAAAAGACTAAAAAGAATTAAAGGTATCAATAAGCTAAGCTTAAAATTTAATTCATCATTAAAAACAGTGTTCAAGTTCATTCCACATGAAACTGATCAAATGAGTACATTCTCATGAGAATTTTGACAAAAAAGAACATGAATAGTCATCAGTCACTCTTATACTCAGAAGAAAGGAATTGGTTGTCATTGGTAATCCTGTATTGAAACCATCTCAATTTGATCCTCAGATATTTAAAAAGATCTCTTTATTAATACTTCTCCACTCAATTTGGTCGATTACACAGACTTCTTTCAAATCATTATTCCATTTTCCAAAGGTATTATTGATCACATTTATGACCCTTTGCAACCATTTTGCTAATTCTTCATTACTGAAGAAATGGGAATTGGATTATTAATATTACAATTCAAACCTGTTAAAACGTAACCCAATTATCCTTTAATAACATGTATAACTGATGCATAGTGGAAATGTCAAACTTTGCTTGCAATTACGAGAGAGAAAAGCTCCTTTCCTCTTAAATAAATCATTAACAAAAGATGTACCTGTATTGTACCAATTCATTAGGATTTTTTTTTTTGCTGCCTTAACAATTATTATTGTTATACCAATTAGGTTGGCTAAAACTACGTTAGACACCTCCCCTAACAATTTCCATACGCATTTGTAATCTACTGCCTTTATCTGGATTGTCTTTCATTTGCCCCCAAATCATTCAAGAGGAAAAGAGCAAAAGGAAATGAATTGTAGTTACGCAATCTTGCATTGCTGCATTGTACAGGGGGCCCGAGTGTGCACTGTACAGTGTCAAAGTGTGCTTGGTGTGACCTCAGAGGACTTACTGCATTCGAAGCCAATTTTGGGTGTCAATTAAAATGACGGGGTCGTTACCATGGAAATCGGTTATGGTCAGTAACAATGCTATCACGAAACGCTTAATACGACTAGGACGAGAACACAGGTACGACGTACGGACAGACATGACATCGACAACTAAGTCAAATGTCCACGGCCTTTGATAACCAGTTGTGGTGCAGCCCTATAACAAAAGTGCAGTGTATATTGCATATCTTTAAGCCAGTTGACATGCAGGGTAAGTCTTTCAAACACGGTGTTTTAACTAGAACATCAGGGAAGTAGTAACTCAACATTTTGGGGGGTGGTTACAAGCCTGTTTTTTTGTGGATGGGTTGTTTCGAGTAGGCTGGAGTTGTTAGGAAAGAAATACATGTTTGATGTTTATTTTTTTAATTATTATCTTTATTTTTTGTTTTTGTTTGGGGGGGGGGGGGAATACAAACGGGAGTTTTAATATCGTTGTGATGCTAGAACATAAATGATGTAGTAGCTCAATATATGTTTTTGGCGTGTGTATAAGACTGTTTTTGTTGGAGGGGAGTAACATTGGGTATGCTTATAGGCTGTTAGAAAATGATACAAGTTTGATTAGCAGTGGCGCAACAAAGGGTTGGGAATGCCCGGAAGGTTTGGAATGCCCGGAAGGGTAGGTTAACCTTACAGGCCCTGGGCAAAATCGATTTGGGTCTAGCCCTGAACAATGAAACTGCAAATATCTTGTTATGGGACTCAAAACGTCAGAGGTTTTGGAAGGAACTCGGGGAAGCGGAGAGTGCAGAATATCAAGTTTATGTGCGTTTTTTGACAGTAATTGAGGGGCACTTTTCATTCTAAAAAGGAACACTCTTGTCAGTCGACAGGTTTTGCTTGTCACTTTTGACTTTCACACACTTTCGGTATTAGCATATTCCTCCTATGCGTTCAAAAATTTGGGAGCCAGGACCAATGTTGACAATTACCCATCGCGCAAACAAGTAAAAGGCTTCTTTTGAAAATTACTGCTTAGAAAATGATTAGGGTCATACATCCTCCCACCAAGGCACTCGGTGTCGGTGCCCCTGGTTAAATGTAATGCTTTAATTATGTCAAATGAATAATAAATGTATGTGACAACCTCTATGTATTATGTAGTATTTGTGAGTGAGTGGATATCTATTTGTTTTCAAGCTTTAAGAATGACCTAGAATAACATCAAATAAGTTTCAAAAGGGCGCATCCAGGATCTAGACTGGAGACCGGTTCACCCACAACCTTCAAAATGTCACCTCCTGACCCCGTCCGCATAATTTCAAAAGGTCACCTTCTGCTCCCTTACTCTTGGGACGGAAAAACCCTCCCCTTCCCCCTCTCTCTCCTGCCGCCGTGGTTCCGACATCGCTACAGAGGCCAAAATCCCTACGGGCCTCGGGACTCTAGTAATCCCACTGAGTATGGGAGCTTTAATATCGTTTGAATATGTAAAAACTGTTCTTTAAGTAAGCCTAGAATAGCCAAGCCTCAACATCAATATGATGCAAATTTTATTAACAATGTTTGCTTTTAAGTGAAATAGAAATCATATTACAGACATACCAACAGCAAAATACTTATGTATAAAATACAGATGGATTTTACATCCTTGCAACAAGACATGATTTTAACTGTTGCTAATGTATTGGCCATTTTAAGCAAATGATTAATTATCGCAATTAATGAATCACAATTAATCACATCTAGGCCTAATAGCATCCCACAAATACAGTTCCAAGTGGCAATCATTATAACAAAATATCAAACTAAAACGATATTTAAACTTTTTTTGAAGTCCTCTTTAATATAAGATGGATTTACTTGAACCCTAAATCCTTTAAGATACCCATCACATGTAATGGTTATGGGGAAGGGGGAGGGGGGGGGGGATATAAATATAAGAAATTATCGAAAATGTCCATTTTGTGTATTGGCACCTACCTCCCCCAGCACCCCGCCACTAAGAATTTCTTTAAAAAGCCACTGGATTTATGCATAAGTTACAAGTTACAGTAATACAGTCTGTAGCCTTGCAAACAAAAAACGAGTTATTGTGGATAAGATTACTGCAAGCCAGGTCGTGCGTCTAATGCGACAGGGGACTCATTGTTGATTTTCAAAGCATTTTTTTTGTTTTATTTTTTTAAATTATTTTTTGATCAGTGAGTTATTAACACTATGGTGATTTTACAGCCAGAGATTTAATCGTATTATAAGGTTGAAACAAATAGTATCTCCATGGTTGAAATAATCGATTTAAGCTATTTAGCCATTCTTAAGCTTTTAACAGGTTTTTTTAAACCCAATTTAAAGCCCAAATGAGCTATCAACAACGAAAGTTATACCCCTTAATGGATTACACGTTTAAAGAAATCCCAAACGGGATATCAAACTCGATTAGCATATGTGCCAGACGGTATTTTGACGCTCCAGCCAATAAAAATATAGCGTTATTTCATTGGGAGATATTCGATGGTATTTCCCGAGCCAGTGTTATTATATATGCTAAGTTCCTTTGGATTGCGCCAAGTGAAATCCGAGTATCTGAAAGATTTGTAGTTAATTTTGGAATGCAGATTTTGTTAAAACTACGCAACAATATGAATTTTTATTGCATCAACATATCGATCCATTTTAAGGCAAACATAGCAACACAGCAAAAAACGCTTAGGATATAATAAACGCTGCACAAATCCGAAAGTATCCGGGCGAGAACCTGGCTCTTAAGTTAGTCATCACATAAGCTCAAATCCCTTAAAGGGATGTTGAGCTAAAAATGTCACATCCTCTTTTGCTTGAACAGTTCAAATTTGGTTTTTATGCTAATGTAGCCTAAGTTGGTGACTTTTTCAAACAAAAATGGGTACCAAAAAGTTACAACTCAATTCAGTAGGTATAAGCCTATACCATATTGGCAAGGGAAATTTCCCTCTGGATGGATTTTCCTTGCTGTATTCCTCTAGCTAGAATTTACGAAAGCCCATTCGGGCCATAAAAAGAAGTTTGGCAGAAAAAGGATACAATTTTTATAGACCCTAACATTAATATATTAAGTGCATTTGTTTTATTCTCAAATGTTTTTGTTTCTTCAGCGAAAAACAACAAACAGACAAAAGACTTTTTGGAGAGAAAAAAAAAGAAGAAGAATAAACACTTTTTGGACGCCTTCCGTGGCCAGTTACCGTCTTTTTAGTCCATTACATGTGTACACTCGCCTTAAACTGTTAGCCTAATACCTGTATACACTTGCCTTAAACTATTAACAATAATTTGTTTTTAATTGCAGGTGCAGTCAACTGCTGGGGAAAATGGAAAAGGTAAGCAAAGGTGCCTAATGATTGGAGATCGTGCATATGAAGCGAAAGCGTATACACTTGAAAGAAACCAGCACGAAATTATACATAAACCATTAATGTATAAATCTGTATATTATATTAATGAATTGACTATTTATCAGTGCACGTATTCAGTGTACGTACATGCTGAATTTTCGTAAAAACGGACTTCGGTAAATTTGTGAATGTATGTTCGTTAATTCTGGGTAGCAAACATCATAGGCTATAGAACCGATTTACAACCTGACAAGAGACAACAATTAGCAATTAATTAGGGCTTTTGGAATTTGTAGCTCCAGCTAACATTGTGATAATCACAAGACAAGTACATGTTTTTATGAAGGCCTAACTCATATCATATTTCAACACATGCAAGCTCACTTCGTATGAAATTAAACCTTTTTTCTATAAACTTTTAAAATGATTCTTAAACTTGATGCTACAGATCAAACACTGAAGCTTTGGTCTTTGATTTACATATGAGTTTATTTATGTAATTGTATACAAACTTTTAACATTTACGTAAATCAAGTGAAAACACCAACGAGTATCAAAACGGAATCACTCGGAAAGGTTTGACGCCCATTCACCAGATCACCCATCCACACACACGTGTCACAACTGGTATTCTATATCTCTTCAACTGTTCAATGGCATGAGGTTTTTGAGTACGAATTCAGGATTTCTCAGATTCAAATTAGATTTGAATTATTGATGTATGCATACTATCACCAACCGATTTTTAGATCTTTAATTTAAGGCAACTCTAATCATATCCGAGATATGGAGGGAGGAACCCCTATACCCATCCCACAAGTTTACTCGTTTTAATTTATACCAGTCTTCTTAGATTTCAAATATCTTTAGGCAGATAGTAACAACTTGAGCGTAATTTGAAGAATCAATGATATCTACCTGAGGAAGCAAATCGTGCCAAAAATATAAACGCTTTTAACAAACATGCATGCCATGATACCAAAGCCTTCCTTTTTTAAATCTGCCTTTTATTGATAGTATGGTTACTAAATATATATATTTCATATATAGAAATTTTAACCTTTTTCATATTCACCTTTTTATATTAATTAATTCATTTGCATTTGTATGCATTTTATTTGTTATATTGCTGTATTTGAATGGAAAGCAACATCCATTGCATGAACTGTTGGATAAAGCGCTATTGGAATTGTGTATATGAACAATGAACCGGTGAGTGACTCATGGGCTTTAAGAGAGTTATATTATGGCTTAGTATCGCCGATGTGAATAAAAATTATTTCATTAAATCCACCATCTCCATTTACAGGCACTTTTTAACACTGTGTTTTCGGTTTATGATAGGTAAAGTGGTTTGGGATGTTGCTTATCATTGTCTGTATCGTGATTTCCATCTACTCCAAACAACAGCAGGACCTCCTGCCAGCATCCTTCTCGCACGTGAACAGGTTTGTATGATATTGCGATATATTGAATTCTTTGAAGGATATATACTTTGTTAATCATTCTCATGAAAAATGAAAGAAAATTATAGGAAACTGATAATTATATGAAACTGATATTTATATAAAACGATGAGCTTTGAACATGCAGCCTGGTTTGTTTTTATCAGGGTGGTCAAGCGGGCTAAATTAACCAATTACCAGACTGAGTTAGGCTGAAAACACACAATTGAAATTGGTGTATTACCTATAGATGTCCCTCCTAATAGGCCCATTGTAATATTATATTGTTTAATTTTATCGTTTTGAGACAAAGGTCTTGTTGCTTAAAAATGATCTTGAGTTGAAAGAATATTACGAATCGGTCTTAAACTGATAACCCTCGCTCTCTCTACCTCTCTTTACTTTCCCTACTCCTCTATCCTGACTCTTGCACAATAAATTATTTACCCCTCTTGACACATTTGACTCTGACCGTCGCATTGGCTTTAAACATATAAAAACAGATCGATTAGCATCAAGAGTTTTCCTTAAAAAACTTTCTTTATTGTCTGATTGTTATTAAATAATATTATGTCCCCGATCAAGAAATCACTTCAGTAGTTCAACGGTTCTCTCGTTTTCTGTGCTAAACTTCGTTGTAAGCTACAAGATTGAATGAGACTAGTTTGTCTTTCGTTTCACTCTGTAAGGAGATGTCTATTGCTTGTGTGTCGAACGTTTCACTCTATTAGGAGATGTCTAATACTTCTGTCTATTGTTTGACTATGTTAGGATGTTACTAACATTATGTTACTAATACTTGTGTGTCTATCGTTTGACTATGTTAGGATGTTACTAACATTATGTTACTAATACTTGTGTGTCTATCGTTTGACTATGTTAGGATGTTACTAACATGTTACTAATACTTGTGTGTCTATCGTTTGACTATGTTAGGATGTTACTAACATGTTACTAATGCTTGTGTGTCTATTGTTTGACTATGTTAGGATGTTACTAACATTATGTTACTAATACTTGTGTGTCTATCGTTTGACTATGTTAGGATGTTACTAACATTATGTTACTACTACTTGTGTGTCTATTGTTTGACTATGTTAGGATGTTACTAACATTATGTTACTAATACTTGTGTGTCTATTGTTTGACTATGTTAGGATGTTACTAACATTATGTTACTAATACTTGTTACTATCGTTTGACTATGTTAGGATGTTACTAACATGTTACTAATACTTGTGTGTCTATCGTTTGACTATGTTAGGATGTTACTAACATGTTACTAATGCTTGTGTGTCGATCTGTTCACTCTGTTAGAAGATGATTAATGCCTGTGTGTGTATCGATTCACTCTGTTAGGAGATGTCTAATGCTTGTAGTCTGTCTATCGTTTCACTCTGCTACGACATGTCTTATACTTGTGTGTCTATCGTTTGGCTATGTAAAGAGATGCCTAATGCTTGTGTGTCTATCGTTTCACTGTGTTAGGAAATGTCTAATGCTTGTGTGTCGATCGTTCCACTCTGTTAAGGAGATGTCTAACACTTGTTGTGTGTCTATCGTTTCACTCTGTTAGGAGATGTCTTCTACTGGTGTCTATCGTTGCACTATGTAAGGAGATGTCTAATGCTTATGTCTATTGTTACATAATGTTAGGAGATGCATATCTAATGTTTGTGTCTCTATCGTTTCACTCTTGTTAGGAAATTTCTAATGCTTGTGTGTCTATCGTTTCACTCTGTTGGGAGATGTCTAATACTTGTGTGTATATTGTTTCATTCTGTTATGAGATTTATAATATTTGTGTCTGTCGTTTCACTCTGTTGAGGGATGTCTAATGATTATGTGTCTATCGTTTCATTCTTTTAGGAGATGTCTGATACTTGTGTTTCTATCGTTTCGCTATATTAGGAGATGTCTAACACTTGTGTGTATATCGTTTCACTCTGTATAATGCTTGTGTGTCTATCATTTTGCTATGCTAGGAGATGTCTAATGCTTGTTGTGTGTCTATCGTTTTATTCTGCTAAGGCTTTCGACAAAGTTCCACACGAAAGATTATACAAAGCACAGTAGTGCGGGATAAGAGGACCAACACTGGAATGCCTCGAGATTTCCTGACTGATCGCCAACAGCGTGTTCTCACGGTGGTAAATGCTCCAGCTCAGCTCCAGCCAAGTTAGGTGTACCCCAAAGAAGTGTCCGTAGGTCCACTTATGTTCCTCCCTATTTATCAACGACCTTCCAGAATATGTCACCTTATCTACAGTCAGACTATTCGCTGACGACTGTGTTCTCTACCATCATATAGGGAACAGTGAACACTCAAGGGCCCTCCAACTCGACCTGGATGGTCTAACCGGACCACCCACAACCTCAACCTCTTTTGCATCAGCCGTGCCAAGGCCAGGCGCACTATCAAGGACAGTAGAACCAACACTTGGAACAACTTCATCTCTTCTCTCACCACCATCACCCCTACTAAGAAAATTTGGAAAATAGTTAACAGCTTCCACGGCAGGGTCGGCAAGTTTCCCATCTCTCCTGGAATGGTGACCTTTTCACCACGAAAAAGGACATCGTTAACCACCTCGCCGCCTAATTCAGCAACATCTCATCCTCGACCAACTGCTCCAATGCCTTAAAAACCAAAAAAGCTCGCGATGAATCCCGGAGTATCACCTTTCCCTCTGACAACTGAGAGCTACAACACCTTCTTACCCTTTCTGAATTAAACCAAGCCATTCATGACGCTGGCTGCACCTCCAAGGGCCCAGATAACATCCCCTACCAGTTCCTGAAACACCTCCCCAAGAAGGCCACCACTACCCTACTCACCATCCCCAACCACATTTGGTCCTCACACGCCTTTCCCCCTATCTGGAGGACAGCTATTGTCACCTTCGTCCTTAAACTAGGGAAGGACAGTACCGACCCCTCCAACTACCGCCCCAACGCCCTCACCTGCTGTCTCTGTAAAATTATGGAAAGGATCATTAATCAGAGACTAAACTGGTTTCTTGAGACCAACATAATCCTCTACCCTCACCAAAGCGGCTTTCGGAAACGTCGCAATACCCTAGACCAGTTAATGACGCTCGATACCGCTATCTGGCAATCCTTTGCAAAAAAGGAACACCTCATTGCCATTTTTTTCGACCTCGAGAAAGCTTTCGACACTACTTGGAAATACGGCATTATCCGCAAACTTCACACCATCGGCCTCAGAGGCCATTTCTCCATCTTTATTCAAAACTTCCTCTCACCCAGGCAGTTCTAATTTCGTATTGGCCACACCCTCTCCAACCCCTACCCCAAAAAGAAGGCGTCCCTCAAGGCAGCATCCTCTCTCCCTCTCTTCAATCTGAGCATTAATGGCATGGCGGACAACCTTGGCCCCAACATCAAACGTACCCTCTACGTGGACGACTTCACTATCTTCTACTCCTCCCCTAGCTTTCCTCTTGTTGAAAATAGACTTCAAATCAACCCCAACCAGCTGCAAGTCTGGTGCAACAATAACGATTTTAAATTCTCCAAAGACAAGACAGTCTGCATGCACTTCTGACATTTCTACAACCTCCACTCCAGCCCGAACCTCGTGCTCAATGGCAATCGCATCCCTAAAGTTGAACACACGAAGTTCCTGGGTTTTACTCTAGACCCAAGCTCTCCTACAAGCAACATATCACCAATTTGAAACTAAAATGCAAGAGCTCCCTCAACATCCTCCGACTCCTCTCCAACACCACTTGGGGTGCGAACCGCCATGCTCTCCTCAAAATCTTCAGGCTCACCATTCGTGCCAAGCTTGACTACACCAATATTGTCTACTGTGTCGCTCAGAACTCATACCTCAATCACATTAACACCATCCAAAATGATGCCCTTAGGCTCTGTCTATGTGCCTACAGGACCTCCCCAATCACCAGCCTTCATGTTGAAGCCAACGAATCCTTTTTCTACTTAGATGTAGAAAGCTTAGCCTCTCCTATGCTTTTAGAGTCCTCACCAATACCCAGAACCCTGTTTACAACCTCATAAGGTACCCCAATTTCTCCACCGTTCTTCAATAGGACTAAAACCCTATTCACTCCCTTTAGCTTACGCATTAAATCAGACCTCTTCTATCTCGGCATCAACCCCGCCACTCTCGGCACCTTCTCCTGACCCACTTTTCCTCCCTGGGCCACCCCCTCCCTATCCACCTGGGCCTCTCCACTCATCACAAAACCCAAACCCACCCTAACCTCTTCATCAATTTCCACAACCAAATCAAAGACCAACTTTCAAATTACACCTCCATCTATACTGATGGCTCCAAGGAAGGCAACAAGACAGCTGCTGCCGTCATCCAAGACATCACCCTCAGTAGCAGACTGCCCGACCACTCGTCCATCTTTTCAGCCGAGGCAAAGGCCATTCTCCTCGCCCTCAACTTTATTGAGTACTCTCCGCTCAGCCACTTTGCCATTTTCTTCGACTCAAAGGCTGTTCTTACTTCTTTACTCAACCGTAAATGGGATAACTTCACATCCCACCTCGTCTTCGGAAAGTCCTTTCGCCCACCCTCTGCAGGAGAAGTGTTCTTTTCTTTTGGATACCCAGCCATGTTGGCATCCCTGGCAATGACAGGGCTGATGCAGCCGCTAAGCTTGCCCTCAACCTCCCCCCTACCCTTTTCCCCAAAATCCTCTCTGACATCAAACCGCTTATCGCTTCCCTTGTTCGTGACCGCTGGCAAACATCATGGAACTCCTAAATTGTTAACAATCTCCACTTCATCCAGCCCATCATTCAGATCAAACCCACCATCCACAACCTCTCTTCTGTCGACAACGTTCATATTACCGGTCTTAGTATAGGTCACACCAACCTTACTCACTCCCACCTCCTTATTGGCTCCCCCAACCCCTCTGCAAAAATTGCCATTGCACCCTCACAGTCCATCATGTTCTCCTTGCTTGCCCCCTGTACAATTTTTCCAGAGCTTCCCTCGCTCCTCACAACTCAATTGCCGAGTTCTTTCAGAAAAACCCTCCGGATAGAATTATCCCCTTCCATCATCTTGCTTCCCTCTACAACCACATTTATTCCTCTTCTTCCACCCTCACCCCCTCTCTGTACTTTGTTTTTACACCCATACACCTCCCCTCTCGATCCCAGCTTTTTGACTGATAGTTCTTGTATTTCTCTCATTCTCCCCCTGTTTTCTTTCCTTCCTACCGCTAGAATGATCTTAACCTTTCAGGCACAATTCTCAATCCTTCTCTAAACGAACACACATTCTGTGGGATATGGTAAAATCACCAAAAATGATTTCAGCTTTTAAATGGCTACTATGCCATCTAATGATTTTAGGCAGTGTGTTAAACAGCGATGTCTTGGTTAACAAAGAAAACTTTGAGAGGTCTGTCATACATCACATTTTTTTGTATAGCAGTTTGCATGATGATAGGCCTGTGTTATATATATGTGTTATAAGTGGGCCATATCATTTGGAGAACCATTAAGAGTCAATCATCTTTCGCATTTACTCATGTACTTCATAACCAGTTCACCTCTCGGTAAGCTGAAGAAGTCACGAAATTTTGAAACTTTAAAAATGATAATTTTTCAATAATTTTGCTTCTTATTGAGAGTTCATTCATATGTCGAACTGTCGAAGGCTCAGACATGTTCTTTCAAAGATGAGGAACATCACAGAAGCCTGATAATATAGAAAGATTGTCGGCGTCGCATATGCCTGGACCAGGGATGATACCTCACTGTCTGGACAATAAAGGATTGAATTGTTGATAGATTATTACATTGAAACACAAGTAAACACCATTTTCGCGTGTATTTATTTCACAGATTTTTACTAGATGGGGTCAAAGAAGTATCGAACTTTCACCAACAGCTACATTCTGCTATTCTCGGGCCTGCACTATCAACTGTTGATTCACTTATTACCCTAAAACGTAACGGAACAACACAGATGAATGACCTCATGTATGTCACATCAACGACAGGAAAACAACTGTTATCCCGACAACCTCATAAGAATGACGTCATATATGTCACATCAACGACAAGAAAACAATTGTTAACCGAGCAGCCTCATATGCAACTATCTCCGACTAAAAACAGCTCTGTTTCGAATAAAACTGACACTCTACAATTAGCATCAGAATTCAGTAAATTAAAAAATGTAACGTGTGAACCTATGTCTAATTTAATGTTTGTCAAAACTCATAAAACTGCAAGCACGACACTTCAATCAGTGTTGAACCGGTTTGGATATTTCAATAATCTTTCCATGGTTTTTATGAAGAACAATAAAATGAACGGGCATGTAAGGTATATAAAATTGGACTTAAGTAGCCCCCAAAAGTTGTTCGTGCCTCCGCTAAACTTCCTCAAACATCCTTCATTCACTCACCGATACAACATGTCCACTGGTCACATTCGTTATAACAGAAAAGTCATGGATTCGTTTATGGGCTCTAGAACCAAGTACATAACAATTCTCCGAGAGCCAAGCTCCCAATGGATTTCTGCTTTTCATCACCTCGGTCTTGGAGGTAGATTTAGACGCTCGAACAAAACATTCAGCAATATATCTGAGGTAGAACTAGTCGCACACTTTATGACAGCACCAGAGAGTAATCTCCAAAAAGACAAAGGATCAAAGGCGTATTTCAAAAATAATCAATTCTTCGACTTAGGGTTGCCTGGAGGATATGACGAAGCCCTCGTAAGAGAAAACATTGACATCCTGGACAAAGAAATGGACCTTGTTCTTATTGTAGACTATTTTGATGAGTCCCTGATACTCTTAAAGAAACTAATGTGTTGGTCGTATGAACATATTCTTTACGTACCCAAAAATCAAGTTCCAATTCATGAAACATTTAACAATACTTTACGAGAAAAAATAAGAAAATTTAATTACGCAGATGCCTTACTCTACGCTCATTTTAATAAAACATTTTGGAGAAAGGTAAAGGAATATGGTTCCACTTTCAATGCAGATCTAGCTACATTCAGAAAGATGCAAAACGAAACTTTTACTAGGTGTACTGAAAAATCGGAAATTATAAAAGCGGGTAATTTTCAGCACTTGGAGTACCTTCCCGCTAAGAATGGAGACATATTTTGTACCACACTGGCAGAAAATCATAATGTCCTTTTTAAGCGCCTCTTTAATAGGCAGTTAGCACAATAAAAGGGGCGTAGAAACCGGGGATGGGGGCTAGCTTGGCCGAGTCATTTGCAAAGCTGTATAATACAAAGCTGCATGTTTGCATTATATATAGGCATATGACTCTTCCATATTCAGATATTGTCATAGGCCTGTATTCATCGACTGGGCCCTTTTTACTAAGAATGTATCTTGATTCATTTTGGAGTCACTCACGCTGCAATTTCTCTCACAAAAACTTTAATAAAAAGCTGGAATTTCTTATAATTTCTTTCATACAAGGCGATATACACATTAAAAATACAAAGAGGTTCCGGTAGAATATAAAAATTGAAAATTTGTAGAAATCAGCTGTAACTTATCAACAGGATTCAGGACCACCATAGAAATAAGCTTCTCTCCCCTAGTTTGGTTCAACTTTGAGTGTTTTCTTTTTCATTGTCTGATTTTGTTGTTTGTGCAATATTGCGTTTTACTTTTTGTTTTATTTCTTGTCTGTTGTTTATAGAACATCATTTTTAGCTCGACTATTCGAAGAATAGCAGAGCTATTCTACTACCCCCAGCGTCGACGTCTGGTTAAAGTTTTCATAACTTAAGTTATGAATGGTGCACATTCATGTGACTGGCACAGGGGTGGAGGACATGAATACTGATCAAATAGGGGGTTGTGTGTGCATACTTATTAGCTTATTTGCATAACAATGAAAATATTTGTCACGTTAAACTTTTTGCTTAAAATTTTTCGTTAAAGTTTTCATAACTTATAAATGGTGTATATTCATGTGACGTGGCATAATGGTAGAGGACGTGGGTACTGTTCAAATGAGCATGATTTGGGGGCTGTGTGTGCATACTAATTAACTTATTTGCATAATAATGAAAATTATTGTCATGTTAAAGTTTTGCTTAAAGATTTTGTTTTAAAGTTTTCATAACTTTACTTATGAATGGTATACATTCATGCAAATTGGCATAGGGCATGTTGGGGTACTGTTCAAGTGAACATGATTAGGGGTCGTGTGTGCACACTAATTAGCTTATTTGCATAACAATGAACATATTTGTATCTATATGTCTTAAATTAAAGCGGGAGTGGGGATTTTGTTTACACAAATGATCATATATATGAAGTTTAATGATGAGGTGTAATGTGCATATAAATTAAGTTATTTGCATACCAATAGACTTTCGTTGAAAATATTTAACCTGAGATAATAACTTCGTACTTGGTACAATGATAGGTGGCATTGGTACTGTTTAGTTGAGCATGATTGGGAGGTTGTGTATACATACTAATGAGCTTATTTAACAATACAAATATTTGTATCTATGATATCTATTGAATTAAAGTGGGTGTGGGGATTTTGTGACAAATGATCATATATATGAAGAGTATTGTCTACACTCAATGGTGAGGTGTAGTGTGCATATTAATTAGCTTAGTGGCATAACAATACACTTTCGTACAAAATAATTAACCTGAGATAATAACTTGGTGCAGTGGTAGAGGACATTGATACTGTTCATTTGAGCATGATTGGTGGTTGTGTGTGCATACTAATTAGCTTATATGCACACAAAAATGAAAATATTTGTATATGTGGTATCTCTTGAATTAAAGTGGGTGTGGTGATTTTGCGTAAACAAATGATCATACAGTATATGTGAAGAGCATTGTTCAAATTAATGGTGAGGTATAGTGTGCATATTAATTAGGTTATTTGCATACAAATAGACTGCTGCAAAGTGTTTGACCTGAGATCAAAAATATATGGAAGGCGAGACTTTCTCATTTCTATTATGATATTGACATTCCTGACATGAATAGTAATCAAAATGTTTGTCTTGCCATGAATAAAGTTCTAAGCAAATAAAAGTTTCCTCGCTTCTAAAGAATTTTAAATTAGGGGTTTGGGAAATATAACTAATAAGTGGATTGAGGGGTAAAAGATGACATGATGATAAAGTAGCTGCAGGAATTTGGATGAGGGTGGGTTTTGATGTGAGACAGGGTGGAATTGTATGTAGGGTGGGGTGGGATGTTGGTCAGGATGCGTCGGCACGTTGGACAGGATGGGTTGGCATGTAGAACAGGATTGGTTGGCATGTAGAACAGGATGGGTTGGCATATGGAACAGGGTGGGTTGGCATGTGGAACAGGGTGGGTTGGCATGTGGAACAGGGTGGGTTGGCATGTAGAACAGGGTGGGTTGGCATGTGAAATAGGGTGGGTTGGCATATGGAACAGGGTGGGTTGGCATGTGGAACAGGGTGGGTTGGCATGTGGAATAGGGTGGGTTGGCATATGGAACAGGGTGGGTTGGCATATGGAACAGGGTGGGTTGGCATGTGGAACAGGGTGGGTTGGCATGTGGAACAGGGTGGGTTAGCATGTGGAACAGGGTGGGTTGGCATATGGAACAGGGTAGGTTGGCATGTGGAACAGGGTGGGTTGGCATGTGGAACAGGGTGGGTTGGCATGTGGAGCAGGGTGGGTTGGCATGTAGAACAGGGTGGGGTGGCATATGGAACAGGGTGGTTTGGCATGTGGAACTGGGTGGGTTGGCATGTGGAACAGGGTGGGTTGGC
>JAIGNY010002191.1:40000-53995 GCA_020152595.1 Chiridota heheva
CTGATCTTTACATACAATTTATAAACCCTTCAAAAACATTTCGCGTTACGCGATAACTTGAGATATTTCTGCCCCAAATATAATATGATAATTGACTATAATCATCAAAAATGCAAAGAATATAAAATCAACTCCTTGTCAGCTTTTACAACTAATATACAGATATATCATATTTGAATATTAGGCCTATTAAACAACCAATCTATTCTGAATATAAGTTTGAATTTTACTCGAGGCGGTTCGAGGATTGCTGTGATGAGCAGGGCGTAAAATAGGGGGAAAGATTCTAAAAAATGTCCGTTTACAAGCGGAAAATTGCAGTGCTAAGTTAAGTATCTATCAGTTCAGCAGTTCAAGTTGCTCTGAATCTTCAATTTTTCGAAATATCCTTCAAAAAAATTCGGGATATTTCCATCACTTACGATTTTTGGAACAATTTCTTTGATTTTGTGCAGAATTGTTTTTCGCTTTGGAAATTATATTTTTAATTATGGGAACATTTTTGACAATTCTTTTCTTCAATTTTCTGGATTTCTTTCTTTTTTTTGTGCACTTTTTTCTTCGATTTTGGGGAATTTTCTTTCTCTTTGGGAAATTTTGCCAATTTTCGCAAAGTTTCTATAAAAGTCAAAGTCAACGGTCATCTCTAAAACAAAATGCACATATGGACAAAATGACGGTTCTCATGTACGTTTTTTGACATAATTAATGTTTTAACAAATTACCAAATATATGCTTAATTCTTTTGAAAATGTGATTTTAGTCTGATGACTTATAGTAAGTATTGCTATCATATTAAATAACTTAATATCTCCTTTAAACATAATATCTGCTAATAACATCAGGATGTACTCAGAAGCAAGTAATATTGTAATAATTTGGTATTAACTGTGTTATCAATCTCTTGTATTTATGAAATATTCTCCTTTGATACTTTATATAGTTCTATGCTATCTGGAAAATACATCGTTTAATTTCCCCGAAATCTGAAAAAGAAAATCCCATTTTTTTTTTAATTGAGGATATTTGCTGTTTCTGCCGAAATTTTAAAACTGTACAAAACAATTTCCGACCCTTTGCTCCGCCTTCCCAAGTTCTTACTGCTCACCGCGGCCGATGGCGACGCATAGCTGACATACTGTTGCTCATATTGCAAGATTTTTTCTGTATGCCTTCCAAGCAATAAGTATATGTTGTTCGTGAGATTTTGTGTTCAAGTCATTGCAAAGTGTAACCGGAGGGCCAGGGGTCTGGCTCCCCAATAATTTTTTCTCCCCCTTCCTCCCCCATCCCTCCCATAATAAGAGAAGAAAATTTCTGATTTGGGGCTATATGAGATTAGGTAGAGCGAATTTGCCATTTCCGAGCATCTACAGAATTAAAATACAAGAATTTTTTTCAACACCGCCCAAACCATGACAGTGGTATTGAGGGCCCCCTTCCCCAGTATGAAATATCTTCCGAAGAGGCACTCGTTGAGTTGTTAATATATCTTTAATCTGTTGATTAGGCCTATGGTTGTAGCCTGAAGGACGTCGACCGCCTACAGGCAGCGATGCTGGAATCACGGGACAAGTGACATATGATTTATATTTTTGTTGAAGATTGCACAAAAAAGAAAGTTACACCAAAAGTTGCCATGTGAAAGCTATACTAAATTTAGATTGTCAGTGGGCTGCGCTCCTTTAATTTGTCCGCGGAAAAACAAAAGGACTCCTTGTCACTGACTCGCTGAAGACTGGGTGAGAATTTGGATTCTGAGCACTTTTGAATCACGCAAATATACATGATCATATACCGAATTCAATTAATTTTATTCAACTAATAGTGGTGGAAAATGTCCTACAGCATTTTAAGGAGTCTAACTTGCTTTTCAAATTATTTCGAGCACTAAATATTTCGAATCATGATCAATGTAATTGACAATTGACTAATCTTGATGTAAATATCTAAATTTTGATACTTTTTATCAATTTCCCAATTCTTCTAGACAAATTTGTTTATTCCTAAATATCTTATTTTAAAATTCACAGATTTTTGTAGTAACCTTCTGCCGTTCTTAGAATAACATTTTCTGGTGACGTTGGGGCACTTTATCGCCCCTAATGTGATAACACTGTACATGCTTTCAAAATAAGTCAGTCGGAAAAATCTTAAATCCTGTACCACTAGATTCACATATCTTCCGGCGCCACGTCATATAACACCCCTGTCTACAGGACTCCAAATGATAAAGCGTCCACAAATTGTAAGTAAAGGTTCGTAATTTGAGGCAATGAAACGATCCTCGGTAAGATTTAACCTCCGAACATAAATATTGATATTTTGACACATTTTGGGAAAGAATTTATATACGCCATTGGTGACTTTTTTAAAGGTTTCAAATTTTGATATTTTTCATATTTTGATAATTGAGGTTGATAATCTGATACTGCAACAAGCTTAGTAGTACTTCAAAGCATCACCCCCTATTCAATATCACGCTCAATAATGTAATTATTTAATGAGTAAGTTGGCCCCAGATAAGGTTTTTAAATTTCTCTTATTCCATAATTGCCATGAATTACTCATGACTGCAAATTCATAAATACACTCTTCACCCTATATACAGGTATAAGAATCCTCATTCTCCGTGGATTCTGTGTTTATATTTGATGCCATTCCAAGTTCAAATTGACCTAACTTGAAACTATTCGACATTTGAAAATGTATCATCTTTAAATAATCATTGATGTGATTAGTTTCTTGTATATCTGCCTTTCTGTCTGAAAGCATACAGTCTTGGTTACCATACAGCCATATCCTCGGTCAAACAAAGACGAAGTCTGTCTTAAGACTGTTAGACGACTCGCACATATATCAAATGTTCCACTACTCCACCTTTTTTGTCCAGCTTTTTTCGAGGCTCGCCTAATTTCTGGAAGAGACCGTCATAGCGAACCCACTGCGAATTGATTTCCAGGACTGCTTGAAAGTGATTACCGGTATTAAACGTCACCGCAAAAAGCTCAAAATGCATGCATAAAGAGGTGATATAAATTTTGAATATTACTTAATAATCATAACCTGTATTATTAAGAGAGCAAAGTTTGATCATTATAAACAAGAAGGAAAGTAATTCATTTTTGTTATTGTAAAAGTACTAATTTGGGAAAGAATCAGTATAGACTTGACAAAGCAACGAACGATTTGCTATTCTTTTACAGGATTAACACCTCCTTTCCCCATATATGCATTGGCATTGATGGCAGTACCTCGTTTGGTGATGGAACTGGGGCACGTGCACACAGGTTTACTTTCCCTACATTCAGTGGAACCATTGTATTTGACCCTAAACCCTACCTTTAACAATAATAATCTTATTGTATTATGGTGAGGACCTACAAATAACCTACTCCCCCTCCCCCACCCCTTCACACACACACACACAAAGGAAAAAGTGACTAGCGCTTTTTAGGGAACGTGCCCTTTCAATCATTGAAAAGCCTTCCTAGTTATATTATATATAAATCTGATCTTTTTAGTGAAAAAAGTAACACCGATCAACTAAAAGTTGTTTTTTATAATCTTGAAATAAGTCCTTGCCATAATGTGTAAACCACCCCAAATTTCATAATTGGGTAACCTTTAAAATGGGACCCATGGCATAACTTACCACGTAGACCCATGCACTGGCGTATGAACCGGAACAGGGAACCCCCTCTCCCAAACACACACACACAATAATTGTATTGGGAGCCAAGTACCATTTTGGCTCCCAAATAATGAAGGAATTGATTTTGAAGAGATAGATTTCATGGTATCTTTTCTTTCCGGAAATCTTCCTTCAATTCTTGTAAAAGTTTCTTCATTTTCATGAAATTTGCTTCTGCAGTTTTTAGGCAGTTTTCTTTATCTTTTGGGGGGAATTTTTTTCAACTTATGAGAAATTTTCGTCAATTTCTTTTAATTTCTTAAAAATGTATTTATTTTTTGAAAACTATTTAAAAATGTAACCAAAATTTATAATAATATGATTCGACCACTTCCCCTCCCCCTCCCATACACCTAGAAGTAGTTTTGGGGCGGTAATAAGAGACTCATACATTGTGTAGGTTTGTTGGCAGAAGTAATTAAATCCTCCCCACCCCCACCCCATGTGAAGTATCTTCCTACATCGCTGCCCTCTTCATCTTCTCTGACAAAGTCATAGGGATATATAGTTATATGGACAAAGTTGGAAAAAAAGCACGTTCGTAAAAAAAAAAAAAAAAACTGTGGGCCTGGGCCACTCAGGCAAACCATTCCTCTCATTAACAACTCTTTGCGAAAAGCTAAAACGCCGAATATGGAATACTTAAGCTGCAATATATCGTATTTTCATTGTCTTTCATATAATTTTTCCTTATTTCATTACTCTGTTGGACGGTTACTGGCTAAAATATGATGTACATATCTGATGTTATTTGGCAACCTACATTGTCTTTGTCGGTAATAGAATGGTTCATGAGTATAACAAAGATCTTACAACAAGTTTTTAAAGATATTTTAGAAATTTATTTGGCTTTGAAAAAATATTTGAAATATATTATATATATATATATATATATATATATATATATATATATATATATATATATATATATATATATATATATATATATATATATATATATATATATATATATATATATATATATATATATATATATATATATATATATATATATATATATATATATATATATATATATAGAAAGACAATCCTCATTCAATAGATATAAGATAGTCCTTTTTGAAAAACAGCGCGAAACATCCCAACACGTTCGCGTTCTTGACAAAAAGAACCATGGGCTTAACTCTTTCATCATAGGTTTCAAAGGAGAAAATAAATAATTTTGTGCTACCTTCAACTTAATTATTTTTGGTTAATGACGGTGCCAGAGAGTGTGACGTCATTCGGCTTATGTTTCATATAGGTCGAAGGCCAAAAGACAAACTCCTGCCTACTGTGGTGTAGCGGTTATCATACCTGTCTTTTGAATAAGGAGGTATAGGTGTGATTTTTGCCGACCAAATATCACCATGGTGACATTATGTGCTGCTTTTGTCGGCGCCGCGCATGTATAGCGTGCGTATGACGGCGTGGGGTCCAGTACCCTGGTGGCGTCCAGGTGCCAATCCCTGGACCCACAAGAAAGCTCTGAAAATTATGTGATCTGGTTATTTCGATGCCACAAAATGACTTAACATTATACAATATTTCAGTGAAGTTTACATAAGAACATACATGTTTGACGTTCAGTTGATGAAAGTAAGATTGTTGTTTTAATTTAAAAGTTAAAACAATTCTAGACGAAGCCCTGGTAGGGTTTCATGGGCGAACCCGGATAGGGGTCAAGGGGGCGAAGCCTGAAAGTCTTATGATGATGCTGTAAATTTGATTCCCCAAATGACTTTTAGAATAATACAAACAATTGAATGGAGTTTGTACATGTGGATACATTATATTTTGAACTGTTCTATTGCTGGAATTTTTTAAAATCAAAATTAATCAGGGAGAAGTCCTGGTAGGATCTAGCAGGCGAAGCTCCCTGGAGCTATGAAGTTCTTTGATTTTGATGCCAGAAATTGTTTTGTTTTAATAATTCTTCTGTTTTGAAATAATACGGAAATTCCAGTTAAGTTTACATAGGGAAGTACACAAAAGAACTCACTTTGTGTTCAGGGCTAGCCCCGGAGGCCCTGCGATAAAAGCTAAAAAAATTGTAGGTTTTGTTTGTGTTAAAATTTTCCAATGTTATATTGATTTAATAAAATAAATTGGCTTCTGAAGTCTCAACCCGTGTTGTTTTGCCGACAGGTCTGATGATTTGCCGACAGACTGATGCATCTACCGGGCCTTTTTATGGTGACCCCGACGGTCTCAATCTTAATGTGTGATACGATATAAGATAACTATATTTATGGGATACCTCCCCCATGTGAGTCTACCCCGGCACCAAAGCTAGTTTATGCGCCGCAGATAACGCAAGATCGCAGCCGAACAATTTAACGTTAAAAAATCAGTTTATGGACTTACGCATCTACAGGGCCTTTATATGGTGACCCCGACGGTCTCAATCTTAATGTGTGATACGTTATAAGATAGCTATATGACAACATAGCAACACATTCTCCCACAAAGTTGATGTATTCCATAAAAATCTATCATACTTTTAAGTAAAAAATGATGGCCCTTCGCAAAATTTATTTAAGAACCCTTGGTCTATAATGATGAAATGGATTAAAATGATGATGAGAATAGTTATCATAACGGGTGTATGGAAAGGTAGCAACAGCATGAGCTTAAATAGTTCAAACCTTAAACGCCGGATCGACAATATTATTGTTGATTTGGAAGTGCTACTTTCAAACAATAGAATCTGGACCTTACCATAGGCCTACAGCACCGATCGTTGTATAATTTGAAGAGGTATTCTAGTTCTATCAATAAACTAACATTTTCGATGAGGGTTATATTGAGAATTTTGAATAAACTTACTTTGAAAATGGGTTAAAAACGAACATTTCGAAAAAAATTGTCAATTGTTTTGTTTTTTCGGTTTTTTTCAAACACTTAATAATTATACTTTATGACCTTTCCTTTGCCCCAAAACATGTGTACCAGTAGTGAACACTTCAGTAAGTGCAAATACGGTCAAACTTTGACAGTACCTATCATTAATCTCTTTTTTGGGTGAAAGTTCTGCAAAATTCCATGATTTATAGATCCAATTTTTTTTTTAAATCGTAGCTCCGGAATGGAATACAACTGCCTTTCGCTAAAAACATCCTTAGAATGATACGTATTACGCTACTATCCCATCCGCACTTAATGACGCAGTAATGCTCAAAATCATAACAATGTAAACAAACACACTGATTTCAGTCTGTTACACAGCTCAGTGGTCAGAGCGTATACGTGTTGGGTCACGGGTTCGATGTTGTGTTAAGTTATAGGGGTTTGTTTATTAGTGTATAATCACTGAGGTAATTTCTTTTGTTTTATTTTCATTATTTTCACATTTTGCAATGGAAAAAAATTGAGAGTGGTATCAATGAAAAGAGAATGTTAAAAACTACTTATACATCTTAAACAATCCTCCATTTTGTTTATTCACAAGCAAAAATGTACAAGCTAAAAAGGTTGAAAAAATGACGTTTTTTGCCGGAAAATTGCAAGATTATCATAGTTTTGTCAATATTTTCATCATTTTAACTCTTTTATTGTAAAGTTCATTGTCTTAGCATTCATATAAAAAAAACCATGTAATGACAGAAAACAAAAGGAAATTTATAAAAATTAAGCTTGAATAAAAAGTTCCGAAAAATTGCAGCCAGGTTTTGAACTCAGCAGGCGTTTAAGGGTTAAAGTGTACAAAAACCATGCAACAACAACAAAAGGTCCCTTCAAAATTGGTCAGAAATTGACCTTTTCACAGCATTTTAAAACTTAAGGTACCTAATTTGATCAATTGCCCAATATTTTGTGACCTCAGAATTGGTGCTCAATATTTTGTGACCCCAGAATGGGTGCGCAATATTTTGTGACCTCAGAATGGGACAATTAGAAAATTGCATATGTTAACTTATTGTTTTTCGGTCCTTCCAGAGATTTTGAATGGGAGAAGTTGGCTATAATGAACAGGAAATTTGTATCAATGATCCAGATTTAGCAGTTAAATGCAATTTGAGAACTTGATATTTTGGGAAAGAAATATTACACAAATGCTAGCTGTATTCCTTTGCATACGTCATCACTTTTGCAAATGCTGAAAAAAATTAACAGATTTTTTATATGTCATAATTTAAAAACTATAAGTGCTATCATGACCATTTAAAGACTGTTCTGCTCAGAAAGCTCTTTCATCTGGTCTTTCATTGTACCCTTACTATTGCCGCTCCACTCGGACATATCAATAGTTTTGTAATTATCGCCCCATTTCCGTTTTTATCAGCCTGTCTCAAAAATATTTGAAAGGGTAATGTATAATAAGTTAATAGAATTCCTTAACAAACACAATCTCCTTTCTGCTAACCAATTCGGTTTTCGTAAGAAGTATTCCACTTATATGGTCATGCTTGATTAAGTTAGCTACATAACTAAAGGTTTTGATGATAAAGAAGATTATGTACATTAGGCATTTTTGTAGACTTACAGTATCTAAAGCCTTCGATACCGTAAATCACACTATTCTTGTACATAAACAAAAGCATTATGGTATCAGAGGCATGCTCATGTTTGGTTCACGAGGCATTGCTCATGATTGGTTCACAAGTTATTTATCTAATCATAAACAACTTGTTTGTATTAATGATTGTTCCTCTTTCTTTAACTCTATTACGTGTGGTGTACCCCAGGGTTCTATTCTTGGGCCCTTCTTATTTCTTATATATATATATATATATATATATATATATATATATATATATATATATATATATATATATATATATATATATATATATATATATATATATATATATATATATATATATATATATATATATATATATATATATATATATATATATATATATATATATATATATATATATATATATATATATATATATATATATATATATATATATATATATATATATATATATATATATATATATATATATATATATATATATATATATATATATATATATATATATATATATATATATATATATATATATATATATATATATATATATATATATATATATATATATATATATATATATATATATATATATATATATATATATATATATATATATATATATATATATATATATATATATATATATATATATATAAATGATCTTCTACATTGTTCGAGCAAATTAAAATTTGTCTTATTTGTAGATGATACCAGTATCTTATTTAAAACTAGCCATCCACGTTCAAGAATTCATATACTTCATAATGAACTTGCTCTTGTCTCTGATTGGTTTAAGGCCAATAAACTATCCCTTAATGTAAAAAAGACCCAAAAAGGTTTATGAGTTTTTAAAGCAGACAATATAACAATCCAGAGTTGAATATTTGTATTGATGGTTCTGTTGTTAAGCAATCTGACAGTGTTAAATTCTTAGGGCTTCTTATCGATTCTCCCTTGACATGGAAGTGCCACATTGATCTATTATGTAATACAATTTCTAGAATTATTTGGGTTCTCTGTCAAATTAAAGGAGCGCTAGTCTGAAAAGTAAGGCCGCTTGTTTTTGATATATATTATTCACAAAGGATCGATACACTCCATTCCTTCGTAGCCCACATGCGACATGAGGGCAAAGGTCACTGTAATATGCATATTAACCAGAAAATTGCCGTACCATTTCGTGCCAGATAAGCATTTGGTTTTTGAGAGGACCCCCTAAAAATACGCCCTCACTTTTCGGTCTAGTGCTCCTTTAAGCATTTTGTACCCAGTTGTATTCCATTAACTTTGTATAATTCTCTTATTCTTTCTAATTTATTTTGTTGAATTATTGCAACATTGTGTGGGGTAATACTTTCCATACATATCTTAATCGGCTATATATACTGCAGAAAAGAGCTGTTTGTTTAATCACATCATTTGACTATAATACTGACATAAGTAATATTTTTAAAGATTTGAATATCCTCAACGTTTATGACATTTATAAGCACCAACTGGGAATTTGTATGTTTAAATTAAATCTGAAGTTGTTACCAGCTACGTTCTGTAATTTATTTCAACCAAACAAAAGCATTCATAGCCACTTTACCAAACACTCCGATAATTATCATTTATTCAGCTTTAATACCATCGTCAACAAAAAATCATTTGTCTATTCGGATACTAAACTCTGGAATAACCTCGATCCTCTGTTTAACCCTTACTCTACCAGAGCATTTGAGATTACAGAGTTATTTTAGGGAACTTTTTGGAAAGGGGGCTTTTTCACAAATTTATTTCCATTTTCTACTGTAACAAGTTTATGTTATATGAAAGCTAAAGACTTTGGACTTTACGTTGGTTAGCATAATTTTTTGGTCAAATATGAAATTTTATGCAAATGAGGTCATTAATTCAGATTATTAGATGTCCTAAAATTGTCATAAAATTGCTATCTTTGTGATATTCTGCTCTCTTGTGGCTAATTACAAATAAATTATTGATAGAATTTATGAATTGTTGAAAGAAGGAACTTTCATTCAATACTTCTCTTGATTTTTGTGGAGCAAGGAAAAAAATCATATATCAATTTTAAATTTGTTGACCTTTTTGATCTAAAATTGACCTCTGATTCTGCCAATGATCTATCTGATAGGATTTGGCACTATACTTTCCCATAAACATGCATTGTTTCTTTCTATGATGCACAAAACTATTATAATATAAAGAGGAAAGGTTAACACCATTATTTAAATCAAAATGTTATGCAAATGATATGCAGATTAGCTAATTTACCCATTTATTATGCACAGACTTGTAATTTTCAGTGTATGACCCAATTTCAGTCATGGGATGCTTTGAAAATACTTATATTTATTTAGGTTATACTGAATGTCTGGTAGAAACTTACTTCTGCTGATTTTATTAGAATTTCTTAGTGAAAAGGTACTCAAAAATGGTTTAGAACATCAGTAATCATGTACCAAAGTTGGTATCCTTCAGTGACAGTTTGTACCGCATATAAAATATGACCACAAATTTGTCCAAATACAGAATATATGAAAAATACTGTTTCCAAGGAAGTACAGGTGGGGGAGAGGTATTGGGGTGGGTTTTCTGGGGGTTTTTTTTATTGGGAGGAGGGACCAGGGGTAATGCCGGCCCCCAAAAATATGGCCCCTTTCAGGATCCAAATTGCTTCAAAATAAAGGATTTCCCCTAAATGGGATTGCTTGGCCCCCACCATGGGTCTCTTTCCCCCAACATGGGTCTCGTTCCCCCAATATGGGACCCTTTCCCCCAATATGGGACCTTTCCCCTTAATCTTACACCACTGTACCACAATTTGACAACATGGCTATAATAAAAAGGACAATTCATATTTATTACATCAGGTTTTAGTGACCCATTTACTTGTTTGTAATCCCTACAAACAAATAATGCCAGCTAAATTATAGGGTTTTATTTGTCAAGATATGCGCACTAGGCTATGCATATTACTTTACTGTAGGCTATTTTGAAATTTGAAAAATGCACTCACCACTTCGAAAAGCACGCTATCAATTTCAGCAGGTTCTGATATTCCCTGGGCTTCTTCTGGGGTTGGGTCTAGGTAATAAAAGCCCTCCATCACTGTCTTTTCTCTTCCCCCTCAGTTTCACGTTAAAACAAGAGCTCTTAGGCACTTTCTGCATATCACAAGAACGCCATTTTCGCTTCTGGTTGTAAATGTGAAAAATTATCAGAGTCATGATGCAATAAGAATGTTTTTGCGGCTTAGAGAGAAAGTAAGTCTTTTAGTGTGAATCCATGTGAAAGACAAATATATTCGCTACGTACTGATTTTGAAACGTTTCATTACGATATTATCATACAATTGTTTTTACAAAATTATACATAGTTTACAAATGATTTAAAAATTATGACTAGGTATGAGCAAAATTCGATAAGATTTGGACAATTTCGCTTGTCTCCATATTATATGTTTTTTAAAAAAAATGTATAAATTTATTTACCAAGCAATTTTTGTCAATTTTTCAAAAATATGCATTTCGGGGGAAATTTGAAACAAAATTAATTTTTTGAATGTTCACACAAAATTTAATGAAAATAAAATGGGTACAGACCCCCTCAAAAAAAGCAATGTTATGAAAGATCTTTCCGAGATCCATGCAATGAAACTATTTACACCCCTATAGGATTTTGTAAGGTCCTGATTTTATTTTTAGAAAAAGGTACATTGAAAACGGCTATATTATCGTCGCGTGGTAGAGTAAGGGTTAATAACATCACTTAAATCTCTTCTTATTTACCCAAAAACTGTAAAAATGTCTTGTTTCTTAAAATTAATTTTGGGTATAGCTGTATAGCACGGGTGGGTAAGGGTGTGGGAGGGTCCGGGTTAGGGATGGTTTATCTGGGTGGGGAGGGCTGTATGTAGAGGTTATAGCGTATATATTTAGGTTGTAAAATTGTAATTTTTGACTTTTGTTTAGTAGGTCATTGTTTTTGTTATTATTTTTCTTTATATTTTGTAAAGGTAGCCTGCTTGCCAAGCTCTTGCTTTTTCAGGCTTCCTTCACTTTATATTATGTAAATAATTTGTATATTGTTAACAAATGTTGAAAATAAATTAGATGAATGAAATACCTTGAAGCTAATGTTTATTTGGAAATATCAGATCTTGCAGAGATTATTTTCTCTTGTGATATTTTCTTCAAATTAGGGAGGAACCATCAGGACCATTTTCTGTTGGTCGTGGAGACCTGGATCCATTTAGTGGTGCATCTGGGGGTATGCTGATGGACCCATTCAGAGGTGGGGTCCCTGCAATGGACCCAACTGGGGGCTTTGGGATGCCTGGTAGATTACCAAGGTAAGCGGCTGTAGAACATTTTTAGCTCAATACTCACGTTTCAGTTGAGGTTATCAAATTGTGCCTGACATCCCATATATGCTTGTAACTTTTTCTTTAAAGGATTTATTTAAGTGGTCAAACATGTTTATCTTATATGAAAGAGGACTTCAAAAGAAACAAAATGGCGAAGAAAGCATTCAAAAATCTTATTCCGTTAAAGAGATATTCAAGTTTAGAGTTTGGTATCATTTGTGTAGAAACGACTGAAATCATTCTAGTTGTGATGTAATAACCTCAGATTCCTCAAAGTCTTTATGTATTCTATCATATTTTGTGCTGCAATTTTGTGGCTTATAAACCATGGGATGATCAAAAAGTAAAGTAAAACTGAATCTAGAAAGGGTATTCATAATATACCACCTGAAGAAAGTTTGAGGAAAAATAATTTAAATAGTGAAAAAATTAAATAAACTTTCTATAAAATACATAAAAGATTTTGAGGATTTTGAGGCTGTGACATCACAACTAGTCTGATTTCAGTCGTTTCTACAGAAATGATACCAAACTTTAAACTTGAATATCCCCTTAATGGAATAAGATTTTGCAATGCTTTCTTCACCATTTTGTTTCTTTTGAAGTCCTCTTTCATATAAAATGGACATGCATGACCACTGAACTAATTCTTTTTAAAACATATCTCCTACTAAGTTGGAA
The DNA here is from genome assembly GCA_020152595.1 of Chiridota heheva. Lineage (NCBI taxonomy): Eukaryota > Metazoa > Echinodermata > Holothuroidea > Apodida > Chiridotidae > Chiridota > Chiridota heheva. The sequence continues at coordinate 53,234 of JAIGNY010002191.1, forward strand.
AGCTTTTGCTCTTGACATTTTGGCTCAAGCAAGACATTTTCATGTTCTATGTGTCTATCCATTTCTCTAAGAGGAAATCACTGTAGTTTTTGAGTTATAGCTTTGGAAAGGTGCATTTTTTCATATTTAGCCAATCGAAGTGTTATGTTTCACATTTGGTAAACACGACCTTTCCTAGCAGGAATATCTTTCATCACTGAATTACTCATCCATCATACATGAACAAACACAGGAATTTAACAGGTGATATAAAATGATCCATTTCTTCTTTGAAAGAAATATTCAGCTTGGACCTGATTTTGTGATTGTGAGGACAAGTTAAAAGATTAAAGGAATATTTCCATGGTTTTTTGTAACCTTTTATAAGAAAGAGAACAATTTCAGACACAATTTAGTACAAAAATTATCTTGATATGTTATTCCTACTAGGACATACTCAAATTTTAACGTTCACAAAAAATGCCAATAAACGAATAGGAAAAGGCTCAGTATGACATCACAGCAACACATTCTCCCACAAAGTTTATGTATTTTATTAAAACCTATCATCCTTTTTTATTAGTAAAACCTGCTAGAAAAATACATTGATGAAAGTTAAGTATTTATTTACATTGCCAAATATACCCTACTTCAATAACTTAAAAAAAATGTTTTTTAATCACACAAAAACAACCAATTAACATTCAAAGAAATACATAAACATTTGCAATGGAATTGCCTCTATGACATCATCAAACACGAATTCATCATACTGTACAAAAA
>JAIGNY010002192.1:0-59571 GCA_020152595.1 Chiridota heheva
TTTCAGATTTATGCTATATGTGGTACACAAATGGGTCATAGTCTGTACATATCTTCTAATGTTGTGGTAGTGATGTCATGAATGCTAATGAGTAGGTGGGGCTTGCTGACAAATTATTGAAATATGATAAATGAGAAATCGTTTTTGCATCATACTTGCATTGATGATCTTGTTAATTATTGTGCAAATGCTAATGTTGTCAATATCTTTATTGATCTGCATGGTGGATGTGGCTTATGAATAAATATGGAACAAATATTTCATGATATGCAATTACATGACAGTTCAATACAAATTTTGCAAATTAATCAGCTTATAAAAAAGCATCAGATTCACAAAACCTTTTTTCTGGTTCAACTTTTTGAGAAATTTGCCTCTTCTATTTTGGCAAAATCTGTTTATTTTTGTAATTTTTTTTCATTTTAGGGAAAGTTTCTTCAATTTGTTTTCATTTGGGGGAAACGTCCTTTATTTTGGAAAAAATTCCTTCATTTAGTGGAAATTTCCTTTATTTCAGGGCAATTTTTTCATATTTTTAACACCTGTTGATAACATAAGCATGTACACAATAACAAACAAAATCATCATGCCCAGTATGACGCAAGACAGACATACAGTTGTTCATTTATCACTTTTTCAAAATGTTCACTTTAGGCCTCGCTCACTTATCAATCAATATGCATGAAATCACCACCACAAACATGAGGTCATATCTGCATACCATGGGTTATCTATGTACCGTATAGCCTAATACCTTACTCCAGTTTACTGCTTTGAAATACTGTGTTTACATTAGCTCTTTACAGCAAAATCATATAAAGCTCCGAAAACTATGTACATTAATGAAATTCAGTGTTTTTATATCATGAACATATATACACAAGATAACATCATTATTAGGCCAAACATGAAACAAAATAGATATGTGGTTGTTAAAAAATGAACATTTCCAGATTTTCAATATAAGCCCCGATTACTCATTAATATGCACGACATCATCATCTAAAACAACAGGGTATATCTACAGACCACGGGCTATTTGTGTACCACATATGACAATCATCTTGTTAACCGTTCTTGAGTTTACAAGCTCTTTTCAGCAGAATCATATTTAGCCCCGACCACTTTGCATATTAATAATATTCAACATTTTTTACATTTTTTACATTTTTTTACATCATGAGCATGTACGCACCAGCTAACATCATAATTAAACCACACATAAAATAAAACAGACATGTGGTTCTTAAAATATGAACATTTCAAGATTTGTACATTAAGCCCCCCCCTCCCCCCTCCAACCCCTACCCATTAATATGCATGACATCAAAATCAATAGGGCACATCTACAGACATGGGCAATCTGTGTACCACATATGACATGAATCCAGTGTACCGTTTTAAGATATCGCGTTTACGAGCTGGCCGTCACATATATACAGGCACAGAGGCACGTACCGTACCGTACCATACACACACACGCCATCATGTCGCATAGGTTCCTGATGCTATCGCATCGAAACCAATAACAAAATCGAAATTGAAAAACAACTTCCAGAAAATAAAGGAAATTTTCCGATAATTTAGCTACAATGAACTAAAATTGAAGAAATTTTAAGGAAATTTTCTCCAAAACGCCAAGTAAAGAAAATTTCCCGATAAAAGTGGAAATTTCCGAAATTTGAAGAAGATTTTCCCAATCTGTTACTCAATGTTGGTTGTTGAGTTGACGATCTTAATCTATTCAGTATTACCTTAATATATTCCTTTCATCGGGATATTTTCCTAGGGCAAAAGTGGAGTGGGGAATTTGCCTCTTAGTTAGTATTTTAAAAAAAGGCAAAACCCCGCCACTCCCCATGCACAAAATTCTATATTGCATTGTACGAGCTTCAAGATTTTAATATTACATTTTCTTTAATTTTCGGGAAATTTTCGTCATTTTCGGGAATTTTTTTTCATTTCGGGGCAATTTTCTGAAAAATAAAATGTTTGTCAATTCTCGGGCAATTTCCTTCCTTTTTTGGGGGGCAAGATTTTCGACATTCATAAATTTCTATCCTTTTCTGGCAATTTTCTTCAATTTCCTTGATTGTTTTGGTCAATTTATAGGTAATAGTATAATGTTCCCTTGTTTAACCATAACATATCAACAAAATGGGTTCAAAATTCACTATTTTACAGCAGTTTAGATGCTAAGGCCTTCTTTTAATAAATCATGCACATTTTTGTAATATTATAAAAGAAACCCTATGAGTTAATCTATGTTTACTTATTTTCTTTCTATCATTCACCAGCTTTGGCTGAATGGAAATAAGTTGAACACAAGCACGAAGCTTTGAATCTCCATAATGAATTTTAGTGGCAGAAATTAAAGACATAATTCTTATATCATATGATAGAATTAAACAAATTAAAATGTCTTCTAAAGAATACCTTGTTAAAATGTAAAGCTCTTTCTCGTTATTATAAGAACTATTTTTAAAGCAATACACACACACAGACAGACACATACACACTTTCTTGGTGAAGTTAAAAAAGTGCACACTTAGAGAGGTACATTATAAGCTGTGAAAGCTTCCCAAATTTCGATGGTGGAGCACCATATGTGGTCGAGGGAAAAACTATACCGTTGGACCCTTGTCACTGATCAGCTGAAAACTGAGTGTGAATGTCATGACTAATATATCAAGTTTAATTTATTTTCAGCATGGAAATAATGAAAAACCCCTGAGCCATTCTAAGGACCCCTTATTTGCTTATTACATTATTTGGGAATGTCTCATTGAAGTTTCGGATTCATGATAAACTGATAAATGTATTCTCTCAAATTTTGGTTCCAAATATCTTGATCTAAGAGTTTTGTGGCAGCAAAAATATAATGGTCACCAAAAAATTTCAGACCGATAAAAGTTGGAAATTTTCGGGGGGGAAGGAGTGGGGTGTGGGGAGATTTCCCCTAAAGCTATAGTGCTGTCGTACAAAGTGCCCCTAATATCCTGTGTACCCCCCCCCCCACCCTTCTTTCTTATTAGATTCACATATCTTCCGCCACCCCTGCCTACCAGGGCTTCGCCCAAGGACTCCACAATTTCACACGATTTTTCTCAATTTGTATAGGAAATCGATGACAAATTGAAGGAAATTGACCAAAAAATTGAAGATAAAGAAAATTTACCAAAAAAATCTTTAAAACATTTCACCCAAATAAAGGAAATTGTCCGAAAATTGAAGAAAACTGGACTAGAATTAAAAAAATCGCGCAAATTGAAAGTCATTTCTCAAGCAATGAAGGAAATTTACCGTCAATTTTTCGTAAATCGAAGAAGAGATATCCCATACATTGAAGTGTTGAAAGAAATTTCCTAAAATGGAAGAAACTTTACCTGAACTTGACAAAAAAATCTCCAAAAAGATGGAAATTTGCCGTAAATTGACAGACTGACCGAAAATTGAAAAACAATTGCAATAATATGTATGGTGGGCGTGGCTTCACGTGAAAGTATAAAATGATGTAAATACCATAAACAATATTTCAGATTTATGCTATATGTGGTACACAGATGGGTCATAGTCTGTACATATCTTCTAATGTTGTGGTAGTGATGTCATGAATGCTAATGAGTAGGTGGGGCTTGCTGACAAATTATTGAAATATGATAAATGAGAAATCGTTTTTGCATCATACTTGCATTGATGATGTTGTTAATTATTGTGCAAATGCTAATGTTGTCAATATTTTTATTGATCTGCATGGTGAATGTGGCTTATGAATAAATATGGAACAAATATTTTATGATATGCAATTACATGACAGTTAATACAAATTTTGCAAATTAATCAGCTTATAAAAAGCATCGGATTCACACAAAAAAAATTATGGTTCAATTTTTTTTTTTTGAGAAATTTGCCTCTTCTATTTTGGCAAAATCTGTTTATTTTTGTAAATTTTTTCATTTTAGGAGGGTTTCTTCAATTTTTTTTATTTGGGGGAAACGTCCTTTATTTTGGGAAAATTTCCTTCATTTAGTGGAAATTTCCTTTATTTCGGGGCAATTTTTTCATATTTTTAACACCTGTTGATAACATAAGCATGTACACAATAACAAACAAAATCATCATGCCCAATATGACGCAAGACAGACATACAGTTGTTCATTTATCACTTTTTCAAAATTTTCACTTTAGGCCCCGCCCACTTATCAATCAATATGCATGAAATCACCACCACAAACATGAGGTCATATCTGCATACCATGGGTTATCTATGTACCGTATAGCCTAATACCTTACTCCAGTTTACTGCTTTGAAATACTGTGTTTACATTAGCTCTTTACAGCAAAATCATATTAAGCTCCGTAAACTATGTACATTAATGAAATTCAGTGTTTTATATCATGAACATATATACACAAAATAACATCATTATTAGGCCAAACATGAAACAAAATAGATATGTGGTTGTTAAAAAATGAACATTTCCAGATTTTCCATATAAGCCATGATTACTCATTAATATGCACGACATCATCATCTAAAACAACAGGGTATATCTACAGACCACGGGCCATTTGTGTACCACATATGACAATCATCTTGTTAACCGTTCTTGAGTTTACAAGCTCTTTTCAGCAGAATCATATTTAGCCCCGACCACTATGCATATTAATAATATTCAACATTTTTTACATTTTTTACATTTTTTCACATCATGAACATGTACGAACCAGCTAACATCATAATTAAACCACACATAAAATAAAACAGACATGTGGTTCTTAAAACATGAACATTTCAAGATTTGTACATTAAGCCCCCAACCCCTACCATTAATATGCATGACATCAAAATCAATAGGGCACATCTACAGACATGGGCAATCTGTGTACCACATATGACATGAATCCAGTGTACCGTTTTAAGATATCGCGTTTACGAGCTGGCCGTCACATATACACAGGCACAGAGGCACGTACCGTACCGTACCATACACACACACGCCATCATGATCGCATAGGTTCCTGATGCTATCGCATCGAAACCAATAACAAAATCGAAATTGAAAAACAACTTCCAGAAAATAAAGGAAATTTCCCGATAATTTAGCTACAATGAAGGAAAATTGAAGAAATTTTAAGGAAATTTTCTCCAAAACGCCAAGTAAAGAAAATTTCCCGATAAAAGTGGAAATTTCCGAAATTTGAAAAAGATTTTCCCAATCTGTTACTCAATGTTGGTTGTTGAGTTGACGATCTTAATCTATTCAGTATTACCTTAATATATTCCTTTCATCGGGATATTTTCCTAGGGCAAAAGTGGAGTGGGCAATTTGCCTCTTAGTTAGTATGTTAAAAAAAGGCAAAACCCCGCCACTCCCCATGCACAAAATTCTATATTGCATTGTACGAGCTTCAAGATTTTGATATTACATTTTCTTTAATTTTCGGGAAATTTTCGTCATTTTCGGGAATTTATTTTCATTTCGGTGCAATTTTCTGAAAAATAAAATGTTTGTCAATTCTCGGGCAATTTCCTTCCTTTTTTGGGGGGCAAGATTTTCGACATTCATAAGTTTCTATCCTTTTCTGGCATCTTTCTTCAATTTCCTTGATTGTTTTGGTCAATTTATAGGTAATAGTATAATGTTCCCTTGTTTAACCATAACATATCAACAAAATGGGTTCAAAATTCACTATTTTACAGCAGTTTAGATGCTAAGGCCTTCTTATAATAAATCATGCACATTTTTGTAATATTATAAAAGAAACCTTATGAGTTTATCTATGTTTACTTATTTTCTTTCTATCATTAACCAGCTTTGGCTGAATGGAATAAGTTGAACACAAGCACGAAGCTTTGAATCTCCATAATAAATTTTAGTGGCAGAAATTGAAGACATAATTCTTATGTCATATGATAGAATTAAACAAATTAAAATGTCTTCTAAAGAATACCTTGTGAGAATGTAAAGCTCTTTCTCGTTATTATAAGAACTATTTTCAAAGCAATACACACACACAGACAGACACATACACACTTTCTTGGTGAAGTTAAAAAAGTGCACACTTAGAGAGGTACATTATAAGCTGTGAAAGCTTCCCAAATTTCGATGGTGGAGCACCATATGTGGTCAAGGGAAAAACTATACCGTTGGACCCTTGTCACTGATCAGCTGAAAACTGAGTGTGAATGTCATGACCAATATATCAAGTTTAATTTATTTTCAGCATGAAAATGATGAAAAACCCCTGAACCATTCTAAGGACCCCTTATTTGCTTATTAAATTATTTGGGAATGTCTCATTGAAGTTTCGGATTCATGATAAACTGACAAATGTATTCTCTCAAATTTTGGTTCTAAATATTTTGATCTAAGAGTTTTGTGGCAGCAAAAATATAATGGTCACCAAAAAATTTCAGACCGATAAAAGTTGGAAATTTTCGGGGGGGGGGGAAGGAGTGGGGTGTGGGGAGATTTCCTCTAAAGCTATAATGCTGTCGCACAATGTTTTCGAAATACGTCAATCGAAAAGTGCCCCTAATATCCTGTGTACCCCCCCCCTCCACCCTCCCCTCTTATTAGATTCACATATCTTCCGCCACCCCTGCCTACCAGGGCTTCGCCCAAGGACTCCACAATTTCACACGATTTTTCTCAATTTGTATAGGAAATTTATTTCTACTCTGCTGCTCTGCCTACTTAGAAGTGTCAACTCTAATATACGAGTAGATTTTAACATGACATTTTAAAATTGTCTTCTTCTCATCAAGTATACATTGTAAAAGTTTGTGTTGATTTTAAGCCAGTTCAGGATATCAAAAACAAAAAATTTAGACCAGAGCTTCACCCATGAACCCCACAATTTTCCCCAAGTGGTCTCCCTTTTCAGGCAAAATTCCCAGGCTTATGCCTGTTTATAAATGGCAGTAGCGTATCTGTATAAGGGGGATAAGGACAGGGGAAGGGGGAATGGGGCATAGTAATTTCGTAGGCCCCTTCCCCATCTATATATATATATATATATATATATATATATAATATTTTATATATATATATATTTCATCAAAACCATAAATATAATTCAGTGAAATATCAAATGAAACATAAATTATAGACGTTGGCATTTTTTATTCGTGTCGACTGAATTATTGTTACTTTTATATCAAAAATCCTAAGTTTTGGATTGAACAACCTTCAATTTTGGACCAAAATTCTCCAATTTTCGGTCAAAAATCGTTCAATTTTGCATTTCAAGATCAGCTTCAAGTATTTGCTACAACTCCATTCCTATTTTTACCCATACCATAGTATGAAGGATAAGGTGACACGCTAGCCAGCTGACCGGCCTTTGTACATGTTGTAAACATGGTAAACTCCCACATTTAAATGACTGAGATCCTAACGGGACTTATGATTACATAAGGTTACACATGCCGCCATTTGGGAAAGGAATGACCTTGGGTGGTCTTTAAGTGACAGGTCCCGTTGACTAAAGAACAGATCTTGGAATGTGATCAAAAATCTCAAATTTTAAGTCAAAAATCTTCACTTTTGGACTACAAATCTTAAATTCTTTGACCAAAAGTTACAATTGAGGATTAACTATAAAATCGTGTGGCTTAAAGTCGTGTGGCTTTTAGTCGTGTGGCTTTTAGTCGTGTGGCTTTTAATCGTGTGGCTTTAAGTCGTGTGGCTTTAAGTCGTGTGGCTTTATGCTACCTGGACCCTACGCGCCCTCCAAGGACCCTACGCGCCCTCCAAGGATACTACGCGCCCTCCAAGGATACTACGCGCCCTCCAAGGACCCTACGCGCCCTCCAAGGACCCTAGGCGCCCTCCTAGGACCCTAGGCGCCCTCCAAGGACCATACGCGCGCTCCCTTCAACCCTACGCGCACTCCCCTAGACCCTACGTGCGATCTTCTGGACCATACCCGCGCTCCCCTGGAACCTACGCGCTCCCTTGGCCCTTACGCTCGCAGCCCTAGACCCTACGCGCCTCATTCTGGACCCTTCCCGCTTCCATGGACCCTACCGCGCTTCCCTGAACCCAACGCGCACTCCCATTGACACTACGCGCTCTTTCATGGACCCTACGCGCGCACCCCTAAATCATAGGCACGCTTCCCCTGGACCCTAGGTGTGCTCACACACGATCCTATGTACCCTACACCCTCCCATGGAACCAACGCGTGCTCCCTTGAGCATACGTGCGCTCCACAGATTCTACGCGTGCTTCACGAGCCCCAAGCGCGCTCCCACAAACCCAACGCACGCACTCCCACATACCCAACGAACGCACTCGCACAGGCCCAACGTCGCCATCGCCACCGCCTACACCAACGCCAACGCCAACGCCACCGCCACCGCCACCGCCACCGCCACCGCCACCGCCACCGCCACCGCCACTGCCACCGCCACCGCCACCGCCACTGCCACCGCCACCGCCACTGCCACCGCCACTGCCACTGCCACCGCCACTGCCACCGCCACTGCCACTGCCACCGCCACCACCACTTGCGTTGGCTCCTAGCGGTGGTTCCTTGCGGTGGTTCCTTGCGGTGGTTCCTTGCGGTGGTTCCTTACGGTGGTTCCTAGCGGTGGTTCCTGGCGGTGGTTCCTGGCGGTGGGTCGTGGCGGTGGGTCCTGGCGGTGGTTCCTGGCGGTGGTTCCTTGCGGTGGGTTCTGGCGGTGGTTTCTTGCGGCTGTTCCTTGCGGTTGTTCGTTGCGGTTGTTCCTTGCGGTTGTTCGTTGCGGTTGTTCGTTGTGGTGGTTCCTGGCGGTGGTTCCTGGCGGTGGTTCCTGGCGGTGGGTCGTGGCGGTGGGTCCTGGCGGTGGTTCCTGGCGGTGGATCATGGCGGTGGTTCCTGGCGGTGGGTCCTGGCGGTAATTCCTTGCGATGGTTCCTGGCGGTGGTTCCTGGCAGTGGTTCCTGGCAGTGGTTCCTAGCGGTGGTTCCTCGCGGTGGTTCCTCGCGGTGCTTCCTCGCAGTGGTTCCTGGCGGTGGTTCCTGGCGGTGGTTCCTGGCGGTGGTTCTTCGCGGTGGTTCTTCGCGGTGGTTCTTCGCGGTGGTTCCTCGCGGTGGTTCTTCGCGGTGGTTCTTCGCGGTGGTTCCTGGCGGTGGTTTCTGGCGGTGGTTCCTGGCGGTGGTTCCTGGCGGTGGTTCCTGGCGGTGGTTCCTGGCGGTGGTTCCTGGCGGTGGTTCCTGGCGGTGGCTCCTCGCGGTGGCTCCTCGCGGTGGCTCCTCGCGGTGGTTTCTCGCATTATACCTGTTCATACCTTAAAATAAACTGAGCCTAAGAGAGAACATAAGAGACAAGCTATGCCATCCCAACAGCCAGCATATATTCCATCCAAAACCATATCCCACATGACAACCCACGCTATGTCGCATACGTGTACGCCAAACCCAGTATCATGTACATTTCACCCTGCTCCATGTCACAATCCACCCTGTGTCCAATGTGACATTTCACCCTTTGTCCCATATGGTATTCCACCTTATATAACCCATATGATATCCCACCTTATGTCGTATTTTCAATTTCATCTTCTTTATCCAATATTTTCCATCGCAGCATACGACCCAAATGCTCCATGTGACATTTTAACTTATGTACCATATGGCATCCATGTTATACACGCCTATCTCGTTTATACCACCCTACGTCTCTTATGCCAACCCACCTCATGTTCCACATGATATCCCACCCTTTCTCTTTTAATCAATCCCATCCTCTATCCAATATTTTCTATCTACCATATATGCTCAACATATATCGTTCCAGTATGCTTCACATGGCATTTAACCTATGTACCATATGCCATCCACCTCACCTTATGCCTCATTTGCTATTCCATACTATGCGCCATAAACCATACCACCTTTGTCTCACACGCCACCCCAAAACTATTTTCCATACGACAGCCAATACGTTCGCCATTACACCCACTATTCCATCCCACCCTGTGCCACGTTATACTGCACCATATTTCGTATGCGCAATCAAACCCTGTGTCCATTATCATGCCACCCTACCTATAATCCACATGCCAACCAACATTATGATCCACATGTCATCCCAAGTATGACCCACATGCCACCCAACATTATGATCCACATTTCATCCCACATATGACCCACACGCCACCCAACATTATGATCCACATGTCCTCCCACCCATGACCCACATGCCACACAACATTATGATCCGCATGTCATCCCACCTATGACCCACACGCCACCCAACATTATGATCCACATGTCCTCCCACCTATGATCCACATGCCACCCAACATTATGACCCACATGTCATCCCACCTATGACCCACATGCCACCCAACATTATGATCCACATGTCATCCCACCTATGATCCACATGCCACCCAACATTATGCTTCACATTTCATCCCACCTATGACGCACATGCCACCCAACCTTATGATCCACATGCCACCCACCTATGATCCACATGCCACCCAACATTATGATCCACATGCCACCCTACCTTTGATCCACATGCCACCCAACATTATGATCCACGTGCACCCCACCTATGACCCACATGTCATCCAACATTATGCTCCACATGCCACCCCACCTATGATCCACATGCCACCTAACATTATGATCCACATGTCATCCCACCTATGATCCGCATGCCACTTAACATTATGATCCACATGCCACCCACCTATGATCCACATGTTACCCGACATTATGATCCACATTTCATCCCGTTGACGCACATGCCACTTAACATTATGAATAACATGCCACCCCAGCTATGATCCACATGCCAACCAACATTATGATCCACATGCCACCCCAGCTATGACCCACATGCCACTCAACATTATGATCCACATTTCATCCCACATATGACCCACATGCCACACAACATTATGATCCACATGTCATCCCGCCTATGACCTACATGCCACCCAACCTATGACTTACATGCCACCCAACATTATGATCCACATTTTATCCCACCTATGACCCACATGCCACCCAACATTATGATCCACATGTCATCACACTTATGATCCACATGCCACCCAACAGTATGATTCACATGTCAGCCCACCTATGATCCACAAGCATATTTTGAATAATAGCATGTCGGGATATACATTTTAACATGAGTATAAATAGAACAAATACCTTATTTAATTGTATATAGACAGATAGAGATGTTATATTTACCACAAAGCTCCTTAAATATTGAACAGAACAATGGCGTAGAAACCGGGACCGGGGGCTAACCTCAAAGGTCTAACGAAATAATTTTGAAGAATCAGACTCAGATTCCATGGTATTTTCTTCCAGAAATCTTCAATTTTCGAAAAACATTTTTCAATTTTCTATCATTTTCCGAAACGTTTTCTTTATTTTCGGGAATTTATTTTTAATTTTTGGAAAATTTCCTTCAATATTCATGAAATTCTTTTCATTTTCGGGATATTTTCTTCAATTTGAGAAAATTTGCCTAAATTCTCGTTAAATTTGCTTAAATTTTCGGAAAAGATCTTCTTCATCTTCGGGGAAATTATGTTCCTTTTTTTGGAAAATTTCCGTCATTTTCAGGAATTTTTCATTATTGCTTCCAAATTTCGTGAAAATTATATCAACTTATACGTAAGATGTCCTTCATTTTTGATAATTTTTCTTCATGTTCGGGATTTCTGCATCAATTCTGGTCCTTCAATTTTTGTGAAATTTCCTTTATTTTTGGGAAATTTGTCTTCCTATTTGAGAAATTTTCATCAATTTTCGTAAAATTTCCTTCATTTTCGTTAAATTCTCTCCATTTTCGTGAAATTTGCTTCAATTTTCATGAAAGTTCCTTCATTTTCTAGAAATTTTACAAAATTGTTCGATCACACCCCCTCCCCCTCTATAACACGGCGTACATTTTTGTAGGTCTGTTAGGACAAAAATCAATTCCCCCTCCCCCCTTCTCTTAATTTTAAATATCTACCTACGCTGCAGGATTGTTTTTAAATTATGTCAAAAGCACCCACAGTTTCCGAAATGTAGCTGAATAAAATATATGTAAAAGTTTTGATATATATATATATATATATATATATACATATACATATATTTATATATATATATATATATATATATATATATATATATATATATATATATATATATATATATATATATATATATATATATATATATATATATATATATATATATATATATATATATATATATATATATACATATATATATATATATATATATACACTAAATATCTCTTTTAAGTTATGCTTTCCTCCTATTTGGGTAATTTTCATCAATTTTTCGTAAAATTTCCTTCATTTTCGTGAAATTTTCTTCATTTTTGTGAAATTTGCTTTAATTTTCATAAAATTTTCTCCATTTTCTAAAAATTTTACAAAAATGTTCGATCACACCCCCTTCCCATTTGGGAAATTTTATCAATTTTGATAAAATTTCCTTCATTTTCGTGAAATTTTCTTCATTTTTGTGAAATTTGCTTTAATTTTGTGAAATTTCCTCCATTTTCTAAAAAAATTTAAAAAATTTCCAATCACAGCCCCCTCCCCTATTTTACAAATAGTGATAAGAGATTTCCGTACATTTTGTAGGTCTGTTGGGACAAAATCAAATTTCTGTTAAATTCAAATATTTACCTACGCCACTGCAGAATTGTCAAAGATTTCAAAAGCACCCTTAGTTTAACCTGGCGAAATGTGTATGATTAAAATATATGCGAAAGTTTTGATATATACATATATATATATATATACATATATATATATATATATATATATATATATATATATATATATATATATATATATATATATATATATATATATATATATATATATATATATATATATATATATATATATATATATATATATATATATATATATATATATATATATATATATATATATATATATATATATATATATATATATATATATATATATATATATATATATATATATACATATATACATATATATATATATATATATATATATATATATATATATATAAAAATACATATACTATAAATATTATTTTATAAATATATTATATTATATAAATATATTTATTTATATATATATTATATTTTTCCTATTTATTATTTATATATATATATATATATATATATATATATATATATATATATATATATATATATATATATATATATATATATATATATATATATATATATATATATATATATATATATATATATATATATATATATATATATATATATATATATATATATATATATATATATATATATATATATATATATATATATATATATATATATATATATATATATATATATATATATATATATATATATATATATATATATATATATATATATATATATATATATATATATATATATATATATATATATATATATATATATATATATATATATATATATATATATATATATATATATATATATATATATATATATATATATATATATATATATATATATATATATATATATATAAACATTTTATATACACTAAATATCTCTTTTTAAGTTATGCCTTCTCTCTTAAATGTCAGTCACTAAAAATCAAGACTTTTTTCTCCTGCTAAATTTGAATAAGGGGGAATAATGGAGATTCAAAACCTTGTTGGAGGATTAGAAAACAATAAGTTAACCTGTTATTATGTCTCAATTTCTATCAAATTTGCGTAATTTTTCATAATAAGGCCTGAAAATTTAACATGCAGCAGTAAAATGGTCGGTTTTTTAACCGAATATGTTACTTTTTGTTGTTGTTGCTGTTTTCATGGTTGATGTTGTTGAAATATGACAGTCCATAGATCTTAAATCAATACTTATTTTTGTGGCCAGGTAGAGGCCTACCGAAAAAGTCGGGGAGTAATTCGAAGGGCTCACATCTTTAGAATTAAAGATTTTGAATTTAATTTTCATTAAATTTGATGCATGTTTCCATAATGCACCCTACTTCTCATATACTTTTATTGTGCCATATTGACGAAACAGAAAATGTTACACGTTTTGACAATAAAAGAAATACACTGATACCTATTTTTCAGAGGGACGATCCACACTGCCCCTCTTCTCTATGCTCTTTATTTTATTCACAAAAACATACTTTTGTAGTAGCGTGGTGGGTCATGTTTTATTGGGGGAAAGGAAATTTTGGCGCCTACCCTTTCCCCCCCCCCCCTCCTATCTTGAAAAAAGCTCATAATAGTAAAACATTGAGCACATAGAAGAAAATTGGCATGAACAGTTTAGAAAATTGCTTAAAATCAGTGTTTCGAATATAGGAACCGAACCGTCGAAGCCCTGGAAGGGGTCCAGGAGGCGAAACATCCGGAAGCGCTGCTTTGGTAAAATTTCCCGAAAATTGAAGAAATTTTTCCAAACATTAAAGAAAAATTTCGGAAAATGAAAGAAATTTCCTGAAAATGTAAGAAATTTCCCGAAAATGAAGGAAATTTTCCCAAAATTGAAGAAAAACTTTCCAACAAATGCCGAACATTAAAAAAAAAAACATCCCGAAAATGATAGCAATTTCACGAAAATGGATCCAAGTTTCACGAAAATGAAGGAAATTTCCCGAAAACGAAGGAAATTTTACGAAAACGAACGAAATTTTACGAAAAATGAAGAAAACTTTCCACAACCACTGTCGTCTGCTGTAAGTTACATTTAATTAGACTTACATACGTTTGCATGTTGTTATTATATATAAGATAATTTTTGCAAAATAATTATGCTGGAATCTTGCTGTGCCGTTGGTTGTACTAATAGATGTGTACGGGGAATAAAAAGACATTTTCTAGATTGATATCTGCTCCTGATCGACATTCGAAGTGAGTTTTTGCTGTACGACTCAACGGCTTTCAACCTACACACTAAAATTTGTAGCGAGCACTTTATATCACGTATAAGCTTTGTCTGAGTATAACGAACGATCAGATGACGTTAACGTTAAAGTTACTCTTCGTATACCGTGTGAAAATATAAATTACTTAAAGAAAATATCAAGAAAAATCGGAAGCGAGCAAAAAACTGCAATCAGTAAAATTCGCTGAACTGGTACTGGTAGGTTAGCATGTAATTTGTTTGTTGTATACAAGTGATGTGACTGAGCTGTGTGAAGACGCGTGAAACGCAACAACGCTTGCCCGGTAAAATGGAGTCCAGTTGAGTTAGAATTACGTGATAAAATATAGAAAAATATAGAAAATAGAAATTGCTATATGTCCATATAGGCATTTATAATCCAGTAAAAATAATAAAAATAGCTTAAATTCCTAAGCTTTTGTCCGTCAAGCTCGGTTACAAATTAACCATTGTACAGCTTTTTGCTTTTTGTCGTGTTAATGTGAAAATCAATATACAAATCGGTTTGATGTATGAACGGGCATACTGACTATTTTCTTATTAGAAACGTGTTTTTTTAATTTTATTATGCACCACAATTATTTGAATGGGTGATTCTCTTAAGTTTTTTAAATATTTTTTTTACCCACGTCTACCACCAACCAACATCTAGGAGAAGACAATTGCATATTTTCAAAGACTAAAATTTAATGAACGAAATACAACCAAAAAATGTAATTTTTTTTTTTAATATTTGATAATTTAAAATTTTGAATGTGTCAAAATATCTTCAAAGTTTGATTGACCCTTGGAACTAAATACAATGTTTCATTAAGTGCTAATTTGAAGACAAAGAGAAACCCTCTACAGCTTTCAGCAACAGGATGCCGCCGGGTGGATAGGAAGAAAGAAAGGAGGGGGAGGGGGTGCACTGGAGCCCTGGTTCAGTGGGCACCCAAATGTATACAGTACCTGATTATTTCTTTTGGCGAGTAAAAAGTAAAACATCCATACAAAAAAAAAAACATAACCACAAAAGCAGAGAAATCGGCAAAAAAACGGTCACTTGAACTAAAAATATATACATATATTTTTTTGCCCTTTAGAGATATGATGGGCCCTAAGTTTGTACCCGAAGGCCTCGCGATTCTCTCATTTTCGGGAAATGTCGGGAAAATTTCTTCACATTTTAAGAGAATTTCTTCAATTTTTTTGGAAATTAGACCAATTTTCCAAAAGTTACGATATTTTTTCCAATTATTCTGTCTTACCATTTTTTTTTCAATTTTAGTTTGAATAATTTTACCTCCGAACAGTTAAGAATGTATCCAAGAAGGCGAAATCCTCTCAGAGGGGCGGTTTTTCTCCTGTCCCCGCTTCCTACGCCTCCAGTTCTTGATTTTTGAAGATAAAAATCTCTTTTAGCTATTGAGTTATGGCTATATCAGAGTTTCATCAGTTGTCAGGTTATTGAATTAAGCAAAAGTTGTGGTGTATGACTGGGCGAACAGCTTAAATATTTTTGTAGTTTCTTAAATTTCTTTCCTAAATCTAAATCACTGAAAATCATGAGAAATTATATATTCTTGCTATAATTTGTTTGGGTCCCGTATGTGATAAATAAAGACTCATTCAGTTTTGGTCAGAATTTGCTGCATCTGTTCAAAGAATTATAATAGAAACAAACAAGAATGATTTACAAAAGAAAATATTATACGTTTGACCTGAAATACATTACAAAATTTGCATAAAATATGCAAATTGATGCCTGAGATATAAAACGCTGTAAACAGGTCAAAGGTCTATGGACGTGTAAAGGCAACATTTGCTCAAATGATCATTTGCTTAAAAAATCCATTAAAGAATCATGAAACAAAGAAATCACTTAGTTCTCACTATTAACACAAAAGGTACCTTTTTTTAAATACAATTTTAAAGTAGTATAGCAACCCCCGCCCCCCCTCCTCCATCACTTCCCTCCTCCCACACACAAAGGTACCTTTTATACAATTTTAGATTTGGTATAGGGCTTTCAAGCCCCAAACACTAACACCAAATTACCAACACTTTTCACTTTTAAGACTGAGTGGGGCACCACCCCCATCCAGCGAGTATTTAAAAAGGCCCTGCAAAATCAGGTAAAACTAATTTTTTAAATCCGTCATCAACAAGACTGATTAATATATTAATATAATTCATGGCTGAATGGCCTTAATTGTTATTTTCTTATGTAAACCCTGTCCATCATAAGCTTTTGAAGTGCACAAGTAGTAGTTTCTGATCATAAGTCTTTTGAGTCTCGCCAATCAACAGATTAAATTCCTGTATGCAGCATCATTATTCGGAGAATTTAAAGGATACATAAAGTTAAATATTTTAGCTAGATATATGATACGGAATTAAACAATAAACCAACTACCAAAAATCCTGCATCGTAAAATTTATTCCATTCTCAAGTTATCAAAGTTGTATAACATCTCGCTGCCATTATGTTTGTTTGTTTGATGAGGGCTTAACGGCACCACGACAACGAGGGTCAAATTGTGCCTGAGAGGTTAGATCATTCTAGAGGTAGGAAGGTAAGAAAACAGGGGAAGATTGAGAGAAACACGAGAACTGAAAGTCAGAAAGCTGGGATCGAGAGACGTGCATGGATGGAAAAAACAAAAGTATTGCCATTGTGTCTAATTTTGTGTTAAAATCATGCCATTGATGAATGATGACATAATCTGCCCTATGTGCTATAGATTATATGTATTTGTTTAGAATGATTCTCTTTGAATTTTGTTTTCCAGCAAATGCTTTGACATGAAGTTCTAAAGGCTTAACTCATTAATATCATATACAAATAAAAAATCATCAACTCATGCAAAGGAAAAAATATTTCTTTTAAGTTAAAATTTTTGTAATAGATTATAAAGAAATACATTAATATTCTAAGCTGTATTGGGTGAATGACATCATTTATTAGAGGGTATACGGACAAAATGAACGCTCCCATGTAAATTTTATATTGACAGATTTAATGTTTTAATAATTTAGAAAATGTATGCTAATTTGTGTTGTACGATGTGAAATTTCTTCTGATGACTTATAATTATTATTTCTATAATATTAAAAAAAGAAAAAGCCAGATTTGATGTCTCCTTTAAGAAAGAAACTTATAGAATTACATAACAATTACATAGCAACTTATAGAATTACGTAACAATTTTGTGTCAATGTCACAAATTAACATGAAAGTGTTATTTTCAAAATGATTCAAGAAGTGATTTGTTCAGATATGAATGTTCTTATCAATCCATAAACATCATTTTAAGTGCCCGCCCTCTGTGTTTGCTTTCCAATACGAACGTGGGTTATTCCTACATAATACTGAGGACAAAATTATGCTGCCCGCCCAATCATACATCACACATCAACTTACAACAAATGAATTTAAGGTATATGGACAGGTAGCAAAAACATGAGTTTAAATGGTTCAATATATACAGCAAATGAATTTAAGGTATATGGACAGGTAGCAAAAACATGAGCTTAATTGGTTCATTATATACAACAAATGAATTTAAGGTATATGGACAGGTGGCAAAAACATGAACTTAAATGGTTCAATATATACAACAAATAAATTTAAGGTATATGGACAGGTAGCAAAAACATGAGCTTAAAGAGGGAGGCTCGTCTCAGTAAAGTACGGTAAAAATGGGGGATACTATATTTTGACGCCACTTCCGGTTGTGGAGGCAAGATCCGATCCTCTGTCTATTTGTACCACACAGTACAGCCAGACACTAGCATGTACGTTGTGTGTGCAGAATTACATTTACAGCGCATTACGTTACTGTGACGAGAAACTCATTTGTTTTTTTTTAATGTTTTTTTGTCAGAAAGCGAAAGTGAAATTTTAGTATTGTTATACCACAATGATAGTCACCAAATGAAAATTACTGAGAAAAAAAGAAGAAGATGAAAGCAAAAGTCAAAATATACGATTCTACCGGGGATCGAACTCACGACATGATTTGAAAAAAAAACGTTACTTGCGAACGACGCAAACATCTGGGCTAACTCGTGCAAAACCTTCAAGCGTTTTAAATAACTATATACCTTGCAATACGAGACAACGAATCGCGCAGCAAAATTTCAACCAATCAAAAATTTGAAAGGAATTCTAAATATTGTGCACATATGACGATATCGCCTCTTTAAATGGTTCAATATATACAACAAATGAATTTAAGGTATATGGACAGGTAGCAAAAACATGAGCTTAAATGGTTATATATATATATATATATATATATATATATATATATATATATATATATATATATATATATATATATATATATATATATATATATATATATATATATATATATATATATATATATATATATATATATATATATATATATATATATATATATATATATATATATATATATATATATATATATATATATATATATATATATATATATATATATATATGTATATATATATATATATATATATATATATATATATATATATATATATATATATATATATATATATATATATATATATATATATATATATATATATATATATATATATATATATATATATATATATATATATATATATATATATATATATATATATATATATATATATATATATATACATATATATATATATATATATATATATATATATATATATATATATATATATATATATATACATATATATATATATATATATATATATATATATATATATATATATATATATATATATATATATATATATATATATATATATATATATATATATATACTAAAAGTAATTATATCTAATACAGCAATAAGTCACATCAACAGAAGTCACATCAACAGAAGTCAAAAAGTGACCATTTTACAGCACGCATGTTAAAACTTAAATATACCTAATCAGCTGATTAGCATAAATTGCGCGATATTTTGTGACCTCAGAATCATGGACAACTAGGAAATTCAAAACCTTGTGGACCAACACCAACTTCAAATAGGGGAGAGTTCCATTTTTTCCATGAGGGGGCTAATGGAAGATATAGCGATGAAATCCATTCCATGCAGCCATGCAGGCTGCCAGGAGAATTAAAGGCTGTACAATTAGAGTGTTTTATGATTTGTCAATAATTTAAAATTATATTGAAATAGTTTGTCAAACTTCTTTGATAAAGAAATAAGAAATATGAGAAAACATGGTAAATCATTCTTTCTTAGAGTATGTGCCATAATAACAAATTCATTAAGGTTTATTTACCGTTTGTGAAGAGTTTCATTTCCCCCGGCTGCCTGCCTGACAGGCAACAAGCTCCAAGACGTCTCCGAAGTGCCACAGTCAAATCCAGAATAACAAATGATATAAATTTCCCGCGCTTTTGCTTTTTGTTGACATTTTATGCAAACATCGTGACCCCATGTAATCTTTTTCAATAGATTAAAGGGACACTAGACCGACAAGTGAGGACACAATTTTCCAGAGTCTCACAAATTTTCAGGAAAACTGAGCTTTTTGGTCGTCGTGGAGAACTTCGAAACTGCTCTAACACCAATTTCATACGAAGTAGCTTTCTGAGATTCAGAATCAATATAATCAGATAATTATATCACTTTGGGAGTTAAATATGTTTAATGAATATTTGAAAATTCACTAAAAAGACGCCCTGACATATGGGTCTTAGTCCACCTTTAATTGTTCTTTCTTTCCAATTTTCACGCATCTTTTGTCAGATAGCCCATTTTAGGGATTAAACGAATCGGTTCGCTGCCCACCTACCCACTGTTGCATTGGCTTTACCCGCCGTAGTACGGTAGCCGGGAAGGTTTAACCTTCAATACATCCCATCTCCATATACCAGTCAGTGCACGCACGCTTACAAGAATTAGCTGCCATGCATGCACCTTACAATCTTCCGTAATCTAATTAAGGAATAGTTTGAACAATTAAATCGAGATCCATGGACAGATGGACAGGTAGCTAAGAAATACATGGTGTTCAAATTTGATCATTTTACAACATTTTGAATGTTAGGCATTATTTGAATAAATTATGCAAATATTTCCCCCAACCTGCCAACAGTGTTCCTCATTACTGTTTTTCAAAAACTTATTGTATTGTGTTAAATCCCCCCCTGAAATATGACCAAATCCAATTGGTAGGACCATGGATGCCATCCAAACAGGGCCAGGGACGAAACTAGAAAGAGGGACAAATTTGTGTTGCACCCGTGGGTCATCTGCAGTAGTAAGTTGAGAAAAACGGGTTTATACGCTTATGCAGCCTGTTAATGGCTCAGGCAGTCGACAGGTCAATCTGCTGGGAGAAACGATATAATGTCAGCGGTATCATAATTCAATTAAATGACCCATGCGCAAGTAACAGGTAAAAATCAAAAGCAGGTATGGAAAACATTATACGGCGAATTAAAAACAACACAGCCGGAGGAAGTAATTAAAGTAGGTGATAGAGTTAGAATTTCGAAAGATAGAGGAATTTTTGGCCGTGGTTATTATTATAATTGGACGCTTGAAATATTTTGGATTACAGCCTTTTACAAACATGAGCGATCTATGTATAAACTAAAGGATTAGATGAGGAGCCTCTCATTGGCTCCTTTTACCCTGAAGACGTACAAAAAGTAGAAACTCCTGAAGTTTTTAAGATTAAAAAGATGTTACGCACCCGGGGGATTGGCGCTAAAAAAGAGTTTTTTGTTAAGTGGTTGGGGTATGCTCCAAAATTTAACACGTGGGTAAAAGGTGATTATTTTGTGAAGTAAAAAATTATGGCTATGACAAAAGACTTCATTTGGACTGTACCTAGTAATACCGGTTTGTCTAAAGAATAATTCCACTTCTGATTTTACAGTTCCGTCTAATTTTTTATTTTTTATTGGAAGGTGATTGGGGGTTGGAGGTAATGTCAACTTATTTTCCCGACGATATCTCATTAGTTACTAATGATAATACTACCCTGGAATTTTCTTATTCGGGTCAACGTAATGTAGTTAATATTGTCCCCATCCGTAGCGTTAGTAGAACGTCGCTAGTACAGAAGAAGTGTCTTGATTTTAAATATTATAGTTATTTGAAAATAGTGGAATCGAACGCTAATCTTGGTTTTCGTTAACGTTATGGGTGAAAAGTGTACAAGGAGTTAGTATTAGAGGAACTTTGGCTAAATATGATTGTTTTCGGGATGATATTGTGATAGGGAATACGTTAGGTGAAGATGGTAATAGTGTAAGCAGGGGTAGATCTACGGCGGCAAGTTCTCCATATGTTACAGCAGGCTTGTCTAATTCAAAGATATATTGTGATTTGATAACCCCACAATTGGTTATTAACGGTCAAAAGCGGTTGTTATGTACCGCAAATGTGGTAAATACTAAAGATATAATTTACCGCTCAAAAGTTATCAAGTACAGTCCGGTTGATATATTCAATACAAACAAGGTGTATATTTGGATTGCAACAGATAAGGAAGATACGGTAGGCTTTTCGTCGGCAGTTACTGTGATAGATGCCCCGTAAAGTTATATGATAGCAATAGTGCAGAATAAGGATTTTGTTTAGGCATGTCTTTAAGTCTCTTAACTTATCAGCGTCACCTCTTAAGCTTACACAGAAAGATGTTTAAAGATTAGCGCCTATTGGAGATTGGGAAGCGGGTACAAGCGGCTACCTTCCCGTTTGATTTGGTAACGAATGGATCTTTGACGAGTTCAGCGGTAATAGTAAAAAAATTAAATCAGCAGAGTTCACAGTTAGACTTAAAGTTTAAATACAGGGGGAGAGACGACGATCTTATATAATTTTTTACCGAATTAAAGTTTATCACCTGCAGGAAGGAGGAGGAAGAGGGGGGAGGAAGAGGGGGTATATTGACGGCTTTTAAAGCGCATTCGAGCGCTGATGGGAAATTTCAGATTCGAAGGCAAAATACCGATGTGTTGGAGTTACGAGGTCGAATTTGCCAAGTTCCCGGTTTTCAAGATAGATTTCTACGGGCAACGCAAACCAGCTTAGCCCCTACTAATGATAACCCTTCAAAACCTCTATATCTTAGGGATACGTTCGGTGATTTTAATGGTCATTACTTTTTGACGGCTAATTACCCGTTCAAACCGCCTCAGATTAAGCATATGTATGCTTATGCTAATATTGTTGAGCCGTCTTTAGTGGGTGATTGAGAGGTGCCTCTTCTGATGCATTCCGAAGTGGCTGAATCGAGCGGTTATCAGCCAAATAGTATACTATATACACCCGTGAACGATAACATTATCACCACCATTGATATTGTGGTGCATAATGGTATAGGGTATCCTGTTGAATTTACAGCGGGTAATATTGCTCTAAGTTTACATTTTAGAAGGAGAAAATTGTTGTTATAAAAGTAAGTTAAATTCTCTTGCTTTATCATTCATCATTTGCTATGCAGTATTTGTTGGAGCTCCGTAACAACGGGGTGGTATAGGCGGTATATTTACAGCATTAAGCAGGCTCTTATACCATAAGCAAGGGGGCTGTACAAGCAGGCATTAGGAAAGCTCCAACCACAGCTAAGGGGACTGCTAAGCAGGGGATGCGTGTGGAAGAAGATATGTCCGCCGATATTATTGCGGGGAAAGGTGTAAAGAAAACAGTCAAATCTATATCTGCACGAGAAAAGGATGAAATAGCTGAGGATCTACTTAGAAAATTACAAGCAGCTCAGAGTGGGTCTGCGAGAGATCGTAAGGCTACAGCAAGAAAGAAGAAAAGAAAAACCGCTACAAAGAAGAGGAAAATCGCTGCTAAGAAGAAAACCGCAACTAAAAAAAAACAGCAACAAAGAGGAGATCAGGAGGATGCTTGAGTAATTTAGATCAAATTTTTAGCAAATGCCACTTTTAATATGACATCATGGCTATGTTGGTAGACAGATCAGAGTTGCATTATTCTTCTATCCCTCCCACTCAGAATGCGGTCGAGGAAACCATCGATTACATATTACATGTGACGGGGGATCTCACCGAGTCTGGACACATACTTGATCTAAACTCTATTCTGTGGGTCTTCGGCCCTAGCTTCAGCGGCAAGCTAGGCATCACCAAGATTATGTTGCGTTCATTGTTTTCAAAGGTATCGGTAAAAGTAGGAGGGCAAGAAGTCAGGGCACAGTCATCAACATATCCGTACAAAGTGTATCTAAAAACGCTGTTAAACTTTAAATTTGAGGCTTAAAATACCTTCCTGTTTATGAGTGGGTGGTATGATTACAAGCCGTTATCAGAAAATAATAAAATTAGTACATTTTATTCCAGCAGTGAGAATAGGGGGAAAGGGGGGTGGGGTAGGGGTAAGGGGGAGGGGGAGATGGGGGGAAGGAACGAATACTCCTAATACAAGACAGTTCAGCCGGTATCGCCAAAAGGTTCGAGTTGATGGGGCCTCTTTTCGTTAAAAATTTTTAATCGGAGCTACTATTACCCAACCTTATAGATGTGGTTATTAAATTGTATTGTTCCCAGCCAAGAGTTCTACATGTTAAGGGGAGATGCCACCACACATGGTAAGTCGTTCGCTGTTGCAATTTCGAAAGCAACGCTCCTGTATAAATGGATCTGAGTGACGGCGCTCAAGAAGCTTAAAATAGAACGTCAGTGGATGTCTACACAGGTTAACATACCCATGAAACGGAAAAAGGTCTACAATCATACGATCGCCTTCGGTATCTGTACGGTGCACCATCAGAACATGAAGGGTATTTTACCTAATCGGGTTTTAATAATGATGATTTCAAATGCGTCTTTTCTGGGGAGTAACGAGACAGATTCCTTTCATTTTTAACATTTTGAATTTTAAAACATGCAGCTGAAGGCGGGGAATTGGTCGTTTCCTCGTAAAGAGATGAAACTGGTGACACATTTTGCTACTGATTATAGGTTCTTGGAGGCTTACCAGCAGCTGCTTGATACGATAGAGTTAGCTAGCAGCAATGATTCCATAAACATGTCACCTGACCGTTAAATTGACGACCACACCGTGTTCGGTTTTGATCTCACACCTGATCGTTAAGCAGGCAGAAGCATAAACTACAACAAGGAGGGGGCTTTGACCATCAAACTGACATTTGCCGCCAACTTGGAAGCACCTATAACTCTGCTGACATATGTCGAACATGACGAGAATATCATGATCGATTCGGGGAGAAGGGTAATCTACAAACCTATAAAAACCATCATACCATAGACTAACTCAAACATACCTCATCTAACAGCATGGAAGTACAGTTTGATTCCCCATTAGAGCCATGCTTTAAGAAACGTGAAATCGGCACACCCGAGAGAGAAAATAAAATATCAGCAATACGATCCCTCAATTTGTTCTCGTCGCAGCATGGCCAGACTACGATACTAAGCTCTGAGGATGTTATGTTACCGTCGCAAGGTTGGGTTATGCGCGGAGGAAACATTATATTTATTATTTCTGCACAGTCAAGAGGAATATTCATCGACCTGTACACTCTTTTATTTTTAACTCGGTTAACCACTTTTGAGGTACAACCACTTTGGATTTGTGAAATTGGTTCCACAAGATTGACGGCAGTTGTCACCCCACTACCATCGGATTGAGTTTGCTTATGCTTGCAGCGATGTAAGAGATTGATAAAGAAAGGAGAATAAACATAATTTTCTTTTCTTTCTTTCTCTCTTAGGTGATTGAGAGTCCCGCTGGTGGCATAAGACAAACAAAGTCTCTACCGGAATATTTACGAGGGTATCCGTGTGTCCTTAAATTTTGACAAGGCGGCCGAAGAGGTAGATGAAGTACTCAAGGATGCTTTCTGGTACGACAGAATATTGTGTTTGGGTATGCATGCTAAAGTTCCAAAAGTTTGGTCGAGGTCTATGTATCGTGTTTCGTTTTGAATTCTAAACAGGAGATGTTGAAGTTGGCGCTTTTTCTTCTTCTGAAAACTTGGATAGGGATCATTTGAGATTTGAAGGTCCCATGCTTTTCAGGCTTGGAATGGGTAACTACAGCCGTTCCCGATTATGTTCAGCAATTCAGTAACATTAAGATTGATCGTCTGCTGGCAGTGTGCCGCTATTTTAAAGCAGTTACAGTGGGCCAATTCTGATTGCTATATGTTAGTAGAGCAGCTGTTGCATCTTGGTTGCCCCTACGGCGAGGGCGGAGAGAAATATCAATTTACCCGCTGGCAAGCTGAATTGCCTGAACGGTGTAATAGGGAAATAGAGAACCGGGCAGCACGGATTGAGGAAGCCCGAAATAATGGTGTGCTAGCTTTGTGGGAGGGGGCATGACACCTCAGTCTAGATTGCAAAAGGAGAGCTATGACAAGTAGTATAATGACCTTTCTCTAAAAAACTGGAAAGAGATCATGGTTGGTGTGTCTGCCAGCTTTTGGTTTCATTATGGTGCTCCAGTCGCATTTCACCAAAATACATGATGAAAAGCTTGTTTTAAAAAGTTCGCAAGACTTTTTTTTCAGATGAGGGAGCTATTAATAGTACCATAATCAGATGAAATGGATGAACTGTCTAAGACTGCACACAGTTAATTAAACTCCTTAATGACTGTTTATTCATCATGCCTGAATGCACAAAGCAGTTGCATCCAGAATTACTTTTTGGTATCAGTTACAGTTCAGCACTGATCTAGTCTCACCATGGATTAGAAGAGATCTTCTAACTCTATGGTCTTGTCTCACCGTGGAGCTATTAACTGTTAACATGGTCTCACAAGGTCAGTGATGTTTGTAAATTTGATATCTCTCTGAAAACAATGCATTCTATTAATCGGTTAGATACTGTGTCTTAGCATAGAGTTATCTTCCATTAGTTTTTGGATTATATAGGTTAATGGAGGGAAATGTACAGTAGCAAAGAAAGTTCTCGTATGTCAAGAAAAGGCTGTTCTGCCAAGTTTCTTTTTATTTACTTAACACTGAAAATAGTGTTAGAAAAAAGAATGAGTTTTGAAAGAAATTAAATGATTAAATATCTATTGCTCTGAAACCATAAATCAATTGATAAATCATAGCAATTATTTTTCTTTTGTTTCTTTTATAAGAACAGATTTTATGTAAAATATTGATGACAGATTAAGATATTTCCTATCATTTAATACAATCCTTTGAAATTTTTGATGCTATAATTATTGTTCACGTAATTCTAAAAGCAATGATTTTGTAACTTTTTCTTAAATTCTTCATGTGTTCTTTTTTACCTTTTTCATGATTAATATCCAATTGTATTAAATCTCAAGTATTTTCTTCTTTAGCACGTTAGACAGCGGTGTCACTAAGTCCCTTATAGCAAAAGTTTTTTTCCCTAGCTAGGGCCTACTCCAGAGTTTTGTCTGAAAATGTACTTCCCATGTCAGAAAAGTTTATTCAAGAAATATTTTGGCCTAACTTAGTTTTCGCTGCCCCTGCTCCCACAACCACCCACCAAAGATTAATAAAGTTACCCAATTTCCGACTTTTTTCTCAAAATATCCAACTCTTTCCTCCACATCTTTAATTTCTTGCTCAATATATCCAACTTTTTCCTCCAAATTGTGTTTGAGAAATCTGTTTGTAACATGTTGAAAAATGTACTTATAAAGAAAAAAAACTGTAGCTTAACGGGAGCAAAATGCCAAACGGGGAAAAATGCAAACACTAAGAAAAATTGCGCGAATTATATTATTCTCATCTAATGTATATAAATATTTTTGTTATTGTTGACACAAGCAGACTGTAATAATTGATATTGAAATTGAATAACAACTAAAGCCTTTACAAATTTGTACATTCCTTTCACTGATTGAAATTAAAAATCAATCAGGGCTCCAAAATGATACATGATAATTGCTACTAGTTATATGATTTGCTATGTTCATGGTTATATTTGTAATATTTATCAATATCATGTACCTAATTTTGTCTATAATCCTTCAAGTAATTTCAAGTAATTTTAAAATAGCTAACTAACGATTGCCTAAAAACATTAGGTAGACTTATTTTGTCTTAATTTACACTGTCTTTTAGGCACATACCAGAGAAAGCACACATAAGTCACCTGGTTAACACCCGCTGTTTTGAAAGTGTTTAGAGACCCAGGCAGGGGTGCGTATCTTATCATCGGGACTGACGGCTTTACGTCCCTTCGAAGAACGGCAAGCGCCACTTAACAATTGGCAATTTTTCGTAATGGTCTTGTGGGGAGAAGGTGTGGTGCAGAAGAGAAACCTCTGCGCTTGATGTCAGCATATCGTTCT
The DNA here is from genome assembly GCA_020152595.1 of Chiridota heheva. Classification (NCBI taxonomy): domain Eukaryota; kingdom Metazoa; phylum Echinodermata; class Holothuroidea; order Apodida; family Chiridotidae; genus Chiridota; species Chiridota heheva. The sequence goes on from JAIGNY010002192.1 coordinate 28,218, forward strand.
GTATATCTGTGGAAATCTCGCTTGTTAAATTGCCGTTGGACTCGAACCTGGGACATCCTGCATATCAGTCGTAGGCTCAGTGGACTGAGCTACCTGCCTCCATAAAGAAAAAATCAACCCACAGACAGTGACATTAAAAATTAACATTTTTGCTATTGTTAATTTCTGTGAACTTACTTTCACACTTATTCTATATATATATATATATATCATTTTCTAAACAAATTCACTACTTGTGGTCACAGAGAAATTTGGGTTGTGCACGTGAATAATGCTTTATAGACCAGAACTAATTTATTAACTTGATAACATCTAAAACAAGATTTTGTTTATCAATGAGATTTTCACACGGCAAATACAAGTATAACAATTTATATTCTAACCAATTAAAAAAAAGTAGATCACTCTCCTTGTGTCCCAGACAGCACGCCATGATGAACTAATGTTAACAAACCTCGACACCATGTTGGGTTGGCACGTCTAACGTTGAATTAATGTTGGTCCAACGCACTGTAGCCCTGTGGTTCAAATATGCGAATTAAGCCGAATGTGACCCAGCGTTTCGACCTACATTTGGACTATGTCAGCAGTAATCGCAGACAACCTTCAAAAGACATTCATTGAAATCTTGCCCTGATTTTCATTACCAATATGCTGAGGGTGAACGAATGAAATTGCTATTAAATTAGTTCTTAGCATTAAAAGTTAACGTCAGTTACATACAAATATGGCGGGTGGTTTCTTTGGTTGACGACTATAAATATCAAGACATGCTAGCCATTTGAAATCAAAAAAATACAATCTGATATTTGTCTGTTCATTTTCATTTTTCCGATATAGCTGGTCATTTGGAATATTGTTATACGAAATTTTTACACTAGAAGGAATCAAATATCCAATCAGATTTTCAGTTAGGCGGCTTGAAGTTGGATGCCGGATGGAACAGTCAAATGAATGTCCAGATGATGTGTAAGTAAAATTTAAATAAAATCTTTAAATATCTTTAACAAATAAATGTCTGTTATTTTTCTGTTTATATCTCTTTAATTTCCTTTCCCCGCAGTTTTCCTACAATTCCAGCACATTTGCTAATGAAAAATCATACATGCTATACCATTATGGTCTGCCATATGACAGTTGTTTGAAAACGAATGAGTGTAACTGTTACGGGTCAATAAGTTGTTTGAAGGAGAAGAACATAATAAAATGTAAACGATTAGATAAACAACAACAAAAACTATCAGCAAGAAGAGTCTCTGTAAATTTTCGTTTCCCAAATTTTAAATATAGAAGATATTTACCAGCAAAAAGTGCATCTGTAAAGCTTCGATTCCCAACAATGTCAATCAATTGAAGCACAATTAATTAGGTCTTCATACTGTTCTAGTTTACAAACTGCATGTCTCAGATATCTATTCCAGGTTATGTGTTAATTTAGGATTCAAATGTTTAATTCTGTAATAATGATAATGGGTTCCAGCAATTCACTCAGCAAAGAAATAAGATTGGATTTATGAATGCATATTCATCAATGATTACATGGACTTGATTTCAAAGAAATATTGATACAACCGTGCATGGCCTCCTGGGGAACCTTCAAAATGGGTTTTTGTCCTTTTAGCCATTCAAAACTCAAGGCTCTCTTTTGATATTTTTTGATATTATTTCCATTTTTGTGTCCTTATGTGCATCTATCAATCTCGAATTGATTTGAATCTTTTATGACTACTCTACTCTTCGAAGATATCTGTTGGAATCTGAATGGTTTGATCAAAGTCTAGAATTACTTAACCTTTTCATTTAATTACTTGGCATTTGAAAGTCTCATTTTATTTTGAAAGAGTAAAGATATAAATAATTGCAGGTATGATCTGATGAAGAACTCTTGGATGGAAAATCTTTGTGACAGGCCGAAATTTAAAGCAATAGTGGCTTTACTTGACGATAAATTAATGGAACTATCTGAATACTTAGACTTCACCTGTGACGTAATCAATTTGATTTAAAGCGGTTTTGAATTGTTATATTTGTTCTAATTAGGGGTCCTTAAAACAGGATGATTTCAAGCTTCAGTGGCATGCCTGAAATGGAAAGAGAACCTTTATCTTACATGGTATTGATGTGATATCAAAACCTATCTTAAAAGTTTGCTAGGTGTAACTGTGTACATAGTTTCGACTAATATTACATGTTGTCGCCGTGTGAACTTTATCTGTTTATAAGTTGTGCATACAATTATAAACACGATTCTGGCCCGTGTTAAAGTAAGACTTTTTGAAAATAGCAACCGATTAAAAAAGCAATGAATTCCTCTGAAATCGTTATTGGCAATTTTACAGGTTTATCAAAACATTCAAAGAAATGCAAATTTGAGATTGGTACTAATATTATTAACTTAATTTTCCAGGACAATGCGGGATTAAGTCTTATATCTACATGCATTTAGAGTGCTTTGCCAGTAGATGTTGCTAAAACGTTTAACCGAGCTCAAATAGTGATGTGATTTGCTCCAATTATTGATGAAGATATCAAGATTCCAATTGCAGAAATATTGAAAGACACGAAGGAGCAGGTATTGTTTTTACCACATAATTTTGTAAACAAGATATACATGTTGTTACTCTGAACCACATTTTTCTTCATGTGGCAAATACATTTGACCAAATCATGATAGTTAGACACTAATAAGGCATATTCATAGGCAGACATGCCAGTTTTTTTTATTCCCAAACTACATTATCTATGCTATAAATAATAGCAGAATAAAGGTTTTGCCATTAAAAATGTCACATTTAGGCATGCCATTTCCACTTACAAATGTGAAAGCGTCCTATATTGTTCCGGACCCGACATGGCAATTTCATTGGTTCCACACTGAAAACAAGTCAAAGGTGAATGTGCTTTACCAGGCATGTGTCTAAAAGTGTAAGACTAAAACTAAAGTCTTCTCGAGTTTCACCACCTTAGTTGTCGTTGGGGAAAACATTTTGTCGAATTTGAGATCAGACGTCTCTTCCATTTGTTAAAGCGCAAATTTCAAAGAATGTATAAAACACAATAACTTGAAACATTTAATCTATTACATTAAAAATGTCTTTCAGGAATAAAATGTTAATTCAAACCTGGCTTAAGTGAAAAAATAACGAAAAGATGTACAACATATAAGTATAGGGTTACGCCGTCTGGTAGTATGGATGAAGAGGGTTCGTGTCCTGAGAATCCCTATACCGAGAGTTTCCCAAACATGGATTCAAAACGCGCCCTGAATTTGGATGCCTCTATGTCTGCACGGCATAGGTAAGGGGAGTAATCGCTCTACCTTGCCTAATGGCAAGCAATCAGTGTACTCAGTGGCCTTGATATTTGGTGAATGCGTATGTGATGATTTCCTTACAAGTCGAACGATGTCATAGGAAGTGTCTGATGCACCTCCGCCTCCCCCCCCCCCTCTCATCGACCAATGTGCCAAGGTGCACAAATCTCATATACCTCAGTATAATTCATGAAATTCAAAAATCTAAGTGTATAAATGCACCCCTCCTCACCCCCTACTTTCCTGCTATAACATGTATACCTTACATAAACTCCTAACGTCTGTGATTATTTCATTTCAGTCATTGTAGGAGAATGGACACACCATCAGTGAATCAATGGAAGTCACTGAAGTCACAGTTGACCAAAATGTAATTCCTGAATCTCGACCATGTAACTAAGAGACACGATTGGAGCGACAATCATTTGTTTCATTGAACTGCAATGACGTAAATATTCCGCTTATAGAACTGTCTGTACCGGCGACAGGGCAGGCTTCTGGAACGAATAAGGATAACCAGACAAGCATCATTGTTGATTAATACAATGAAATAAACAATCCGCTTATTCGAGAGAGAGGAACAATCTAGACAAATTGCATGCATAGAATATATTAAAGGAGCTCTCGACCGAAATATGAGAACGTCTTTTTATGATAAAATGTGGGCATTTCGTCCACATCCACTCAAATCTCGCGATCCGTTTCTCCATGAATTCCTTCTCAATGAAAGTTTGTTCCCTCGCCGAGTGCTCTTGAACGTTCAACATTGAATACAACTTCTGCACACGTTAGACCTTGGTACGGTACATACGATATTGACAACATTATTGGGTCTACGTTAAATTTTAAGCTTGTTATTTTTAGCCGATAAAGTAGTCTAAGCCTAGAAGGCTGTGGGCCTGTGGCTAGTACTGTAGCAACGGATGACTATGATTAATAGACTGTAACGTTAGTGTAATAATAGCCCCCTTTAAAATATCATGTCCTAATGTTACACTTGCTTAACGACACAAGTAAGACACAACGTAAAACTCCTCGCTGAGTTCTGACCAAATGATCATTGAAATGTGTTCCAACCATAAAAAGACGCTACCTCAAAGCAAAGTTTACTGGATAAATACGTTTACAAGAAAAATAGTACCAAAATAAACTTCATGTGCATTTGTTAAGTCCTAACAACTGGCCGACTTCGCTACACACATAGGTGCATGTTTGGCAGTGCAACAAACTATGAATATTCGAATACAAAGAGGCTTTTTGATAGTGTGTGCATATAGCCTATCCAAGACAAGCATTGGATTATTTTGATTTCATCAGACTCTAATAAAATTGCAAAGAAAGTACAAAAATGTTTTAGTACTATTTTTTCTTTTAAGTAGATTTCTGTTTTTAGTACTAACCGGTTATAGAAAACAATATCTAATTATAGCTAGAATATCTGAAAATATATTTAAATATATAAAAATAACACACAAATCCAACCAATATCATTCAAAAAGTTTCAGGCCTAATTACTTTGAGTGATTAGTTCAGATGTAATTTGTTTTGAATATAAAGTGCAAATGTGAACAATAGACAGATAAGAAGATAATTAGTAGCTCCAATGGGCCAATCAGATGGTTCACTGCACTTCAGTGAGATATAAAAAAAAAAACAAGTACACAAGACTGAAAACAAAAATAAATTGGAATGGCAGAAACAGAAACCTAAAACACATAACAATAATAAGCAGCCCAACAGTATGCGCCGAAAGAGGTAGTGACAATTGCCAAGGAAATTCTATACTTTGCCAACCAATACAAACAGATTAAGACCCTCCTCTCGCGGACAGGAGGTAACGATGGACACGGGTCTTGAAAGCTTGGAGGCCGTCATCTTTTATATTACCAACAACATACATCATCTGGAAGCGTATTCCATATTCTGGTGGTAGTATTGCAGCTTGGATCTGTATGGAGGAAGTTTAACCCCAAAAAGTTTGTCCTACTATAGCTGCAGACAATTGCAAGGAAAGAGCATAATCAGATACAGCAGTTTTTTCTCAACCTTGTGTATTTTATAAGAATTGTGCCGAAAAGTGCGGGAGACACCATCTCCTCACAGGAATTACGACATGTTGCGATTTGTTCTTGACTTTGGGCAAAAATACCTTCAGATTACTTACGTTGATTGGAATAAAATTAATGTTTCATAGGATTAAACATAATATGAATTTACATTAAAAAAGGAAAGCTTTTTAAGTAATGACAGCATCGATTGCATATTTCTTGCTTTCACCTTTTAACCTAAAATTTAAAAGGATGTAAAATAGACAGTTTTCAATCAATTTGACGTGATTTGCTACAATATTTGTAAAATAATCCAGCTTAATGTAACCAAAAAATATTCTTAGCACTCGGAAATTCCTTTACAATTTTTTTTAGAAAACCAAATTGAGAAAGCTTGTGTTTCAAATAATCACTTATGGTTAATAAGTCTGAATAGTTTTTAGTAAGCCTATTATTGAGTATATTTTTTTATTGAGCCTATTTTCCAGCAATTATATAAATGTACATATTCACGTGCCTAACCATACCGGAAGCCAAGAATAACATTCTTGATATAACCTTAGTCGTGCTATATTCTCATTTCCTCAATCTTTTAAGTTCTCATTTTTAAATTTGTAAGTTCTTATTTCCCCAATCTTCAAGCTCTATTTTGTTAACGATTCAATGATCTATTTTTGTACTTCTTTATTGTATTCTGTGACGTACTCGTATATCGTTTAAGCGGAAGAACATTCTGCTCGCTTTCTGTTTTCGGTACTTATTGATGTAAAAACAAAATATTCTAAACTTATTTTTTTTTTAAATGATAATGATTTAAAGCGTAATAAGAATATGTGAAATGTAATTCAATTCATCCTCTTGAAGCCATTTTGTTGATAATAGGTTTCACAAATAAAACATAACAGTATGAGCTGCCCACATCTTTTCCTGCTTCTAAAGATACCTTTGAGGAATATTATGTTTGGCAATTTATCACGATTAAATCTTACGTTTTCACCCTCATTTACTTTCTCCTAAGTTTATTCTAACTATTCAATTTCATCCGCTAAATCTTCTTATCGTTCACAGCTACCCACATGCAGATTCAAGACTCTATCGAGATGCAACTGGTATAGCACGTTAAATTCAGCGTTCATGGAATGTGCAGTTGTCAATTTCAACTCATCAAAATAATGATAAGCAACTTTAGTGAACTTCCCTTGTTCCAAGTGGCGTATGAAAGGCCAGAATCCAAACACATTTATTTCGTCGCAGAGCTCCAAAGCAGCACTAATGAGATAAAATCCTATTGAGAGAAAACGCCAAATGTAAATCATATTACGATATACACTTAATAAAAAACGAGATGAAAAATACATATTCCCATGTTTCTTAATCATTTCTTACTCAACTCCAGAAACTGTATTTGTTACAATGCCTTCTATTCAACTAAATAAAAACTATACAATTTTTAAAAGTCCAAGCGTACAGGAACGTTTATAAACAGATAACTTAAGTATGGGTTATCGACCTTAGGTACCTTAAATTTATAATTCGCTGGAGTGACGTAATTGGATGGACGTAACTGATTTTCTAAACCTCCAATCAACATTTTTGATCAATATTATTAAAGATAAACAATACTTTTTGCATTTCATCTAAATTTTTTCCACATAAAACGTTAAGTATAAAAGTCTTGCTAATACAACATATACGTTAAACCTAATACTGTTATAAAACAAAAACTATTCACGCATTTACTGTCTTTTAATTAGTTACTATCTATCCAATAACCCCGCGCTGTTTTGATTTATTGTATGACATGAGTGTGAGCACAGCTATTTAGAAAAATGATAACTGATTTCAAAAATTTCCTATGTTAATTTGCATTTCAATAATTCTCATACGGAAAATCTATATCCCTTTTGAAGCACAAAATTGCCCAGTAATTATCGATAAACTTGTTTTGTTATTCGTAATTTGCCAGATAAAATTGGGAAATACAAGGAGACGGAATGGGAAAGATGATAAATTATTTTTTGTCACCTCCCCTGCACCAGAAAAGATGTAGCTTTGCTCCCTTTGTTTAATAAATATACACACGCACACACACAATATACATATATATATATATATATATATATATATATATATATATATATATATATATATATATATATATATATATATATATATATATATATATATATATATATATATATATATATATATATATATATATATATATATATATATATATATATATATATATATATATATATATATATATATATATATATATATATATATATATATATATATATATATATATATATATATATATATATATATATATATATATATATATATATATATATATATATATATATATATATATATATATATATATATATATGTATATATATGTTATATATATCTATATATATATATATATATATATATATATATATATATATATATATATATATATATATATATATATATATATATATATATATATATATATATATATATATATATATATATATATATATATATATACATATATATATATATATATATATATATATATATATATATATATATATATATATATATATATATATATATATATATATATACATATGTAAACATATATATATATATATATATATATATACATATAAATATATATATATATATATATATATATATATATATATATATATATATATATATATATATATATATAAATATATATATACATATTTATATATATATATATATATATATAAATTATATACATATACGTATATATATATATATGTATGTATGTATGTATGTATGTATGTATATATGCATGTATGTGTGTATGTATGTATGTATATATATATATATATATATATATATATATATATATATATATATATATATATATATATATATATATATATACATGTATATATATATATATATATATATATATATATATATATATGTATATATATATATATATATATATATATATATATATATATATATATATTTATATATATATATATATATATATATATATATATATATATATATATATATATATATATATATATATATATATATATATATATATATATATATATATATATATATATATATATATATATATATATATATATATATATATATATATATATATATATATATATATATATATATATATATATATATATATATATATATATATATATATATATATATATATATATATATATATATATATATATATATTTATCACTATATATATATTACTCGCATCTGTAAATGAAGATCCAATCCAGACAACAGAAATGATACAACACATTGCACATAGTAGTTCAATTGAGTTTGAAATTTGATAGCTACCTGTTGATAATGGCTTAGAGGCTTTCCAATACTTAAACAGCCCAATAAAATGGTATGGATTTCCAAATAAGAGACTGGGGTTGGAGGCGCTGTGTGCACCAATGGCCTTGAAACAAAGTTTTACAAATGTATTGACACCAAAGCAAGGTATCCATATAAAACCATTATACGTCATCATATCTTTATTCATCATATCCATCCAGGTTTTACTTTTTAGAGATCTATATCTGTAAGAAAAAAGTTAACATTATTTTATCCATCTATCTCTTTACTCATTTTAAAATTCGCATAATCTTTATTCCCACGGTTCATAACTTGATTTCGATTGCCAATCACCGCAGAACTTAATGGCAGATCCTGACAACAAATTGCCCAATATGCAAAGAATTTGTTGTACATGTTATGTGACAAACGATGAAAGAGGAACACACTTGTGAAAAATAACAAAGCTTTCTTGAATACGGAAATATTCATATTCAAATATTTTTGAATAATTTCTTGTATCTGATATTTAAAACCATGATGGATTACATTAATCAAATATCACGGAAAGGTATTTCGAAATTTCACTACGACACAACTAGCTACATTAAATGATACAACTGAACATAGCAAAGAAGCATCAAATTCCAGAACTATGATTTGAAAAGGTTTTGAATTAAAATAAACTTACAGGTGTAAAAAATTGTATTGTGTGATATTACTTTTTGTAATATATCTTTAACGAATTTGTGATTCGCTGGATTCTAAATAAAACAATATATTTATAGATCTTTTTCATATTTCTGTGTCTCTTGTTGTCATATCATACAATGTGTATGTGTCTATAACTATTAAACTAATCATCAAGACAAAAAATAACGATATTGAATAAATTTTATTGCACTGGATAAAGTCACTGGATTAATAGTCACTGGATCATTAGTCACTGGATCATTAGTCACTGGATCGTTGGTCACTGAATCATTAGTCAATGGATCGTTAGTCACTGGATCATTAGTCACTGGATCATTAGTCATTGGATCATTGGTCACTAGATTATTAGTCACTGGATCATTAGTTTTGAGAACAGCAAAATCCCATCATATTTGTTGAAATGTTGTACCGTGTTTTGAAATGCAAAAGAATAGCCAAATATTTACTTGAATAGCTACCCAGTTTTTGCATAAGCTTTCACGCTTTGTGAAATCGCTGGACACTTGAAAAAGATGTTATCAAAGTCGTCAAAGGCTGAAAGAATTTGTACATATCAGGCATTAGTCGTGGATGAAATCGAAGCTTGTTATACTAAATATACACCCACCTTTTTGTAAAAATTGATGGATTCATCGTTGTTAAAGTTACTTTAACTCCGGCGTCAACTGCAAAAGGAAACAACGGGGCAGCATTGCACCTAGAGTATTATTAAAATACATCAAAATTGGTGAATCACAGCTTCATAGCCTAAGCAATTTTTTACCAACTGATATTGATGGAATAATGTAGACATAATCATACGATGTCAAATGATATTGGTTCACAAAGTGTGGGAGGAAGCATAACACATATTATCAATGCATCCCTTTTTCTTTTCTTTAGCTAAACAGTTTTAATAAAATCAACGTTCCATGTTCCCCAATCACCCATTCTTGAAATAGTAAAAAGACCAAATCATGTAAGTTGGTCAAATCTTTAAGTGAAAACTGACTATTTTAATAAGAGATTCCATAATCCTCAATCACCCATTCTTGAAATTTGAAGACCAAAAAAGTTAAAAGAATTTTGAAAGTTATGATTACCTCATGATCTGATATCATTCTTATTTCATTCTTTGCCAGAATATTGACAGACATTTTGCCTGATTCAGGAGCACTCTGTCTCTTCCCCTGTATCCTACGCCACTGATCTGCTGATTGCGACAGAGGATTTGTAAGCAATGAAAATGCTACTTTAAAAGCAGTTCCACTATTTTCGAGACGATACAAAATCATTTTGGACACCCTTTTTCAGTAAAAAGTACCAAATACCAACAAATACCTGAAAACAAAGTCAGATTGGTCGATAAACTTTCCACATGAGCTTCCGTTCAGAATGCCACTATTACCAACCACGCTGCAAGTCTTAAAGCGCGATATCTTGAAAGGTGATTCCTAAGTTAAATAAAATCAAATGATTGATTCACGTCATGCAATTCCGTGCTGAAGTGTTAGTTTATCAGGCCTTTAAAAGGTTTTCTAGGCAAAAACGTCCTTCTGTAGCACGATGTTGTGTCTACCACCTAGAAAGTACTCGTGTAATATCAGCTACATTGTTAAAATTGTATTGAAAATTACTACCGAAGCCCAAGGTACGGCCGAAACTGATAATGTTGCCGCTTTTTAATAGCCAGACGTCATTATTCTTGTGATATGCAAACGTCGTATCAGCTGTGCACCTCCCAGGAGTTACATTCAAACAACGGGGACACATCTTTCTCTTTTTAAAGATCGGGGCGACACGTGATCACTATTATTAAAGTTTATATTCTTATTAAAGCCTATTTCAATGCTGATGCTCTCTTGACAAAATATCCCCACGGTGTTGTGTCTACTACTTAAAAAGTACTCGTGCAATATTAGCTACATTGTTAAAATTGTATTGAAAATTACTATCAAAGCCCAAGTTATGTCTGAAACTGATAATGTTGCCGCTTTATAATAGCCAGACGTTATTATTCTTGTAACATGCAAACGTCGTATCAGCTGTGCACCTCCCAAGAGTTACATTCAAACAGCGGGGCCACATCTTCTTTTTTTCAGAGATTAGGGCGGCACGTGATTATTGTCATTTAAGTTTTATTTTCATATTAAAGCCTATTTCAATGCTGATGCTCTCTTGACAAAATATCTTCACGATGTTGTGTCTACTACTTAAAAAGTACTCGTGCAATATTAGCTACATTGTTAAAATTGTATTGAAAATTACTACCAAAGCCCAAGTTATGTCTGAAACTGATAATGTTGCCGCTTTAACATAGCCAGACGTCATTAATCTTGTAACATGCAAACGTCGTATCAGCTGTGCACCTCCCAAGAGTTACATTCAAACAGCGGGGCCACATCTTCCTTTTTTCAGAGAGTAGGGCGACACGTGATTATTGTCATTTAAGTTTTATTTTCTTATTAAAGCCTATTTCAATGCTGATGCTCTCTTGACAAAATATCCCCACGATGGTCACGGTGTGCCTACCACTTAAATAGCACTCGTGCAATATTAGCTACATTGTTAAAATTGTATTGAAAATTTCTACGAAACCCAAGCTACGTCTAAAACGGATAATTTTGCCGCTTTATAATAGCCAGACGTCATTATTCTTGTAATATGCAAACGTCTCATCAGCTGTGCACCTCCCAAGAATTACATTCAAACAGCGGGGACACATACTTTTTTTTCCATGATTGGGCGATACATGATCCCTGTCATTTAGGTTTTATTTTCTTAAAACCTATTTCATTACTGATCTCCCGACAAAAAAAAAATCCCCATCTTATAAGCTAATTAGCGATGCCACTGCCGCTACTCCATCTGGGTCACATATTTCATCGTTGAGAGTTGCAAGTTGGTAGGAAACTGAAATTAACAAAACTTGGAAATCTTCTGTTCAACCAGTCATATTCTTATTTCAATGAAAACTGCATTTCAAATTTCAATGGGTTTTATGCGACAACCATCAAGATTCGTACCATATATTTGTATATCATATTATATTATTATTGATGCTCTAGTCAGCTAAGGTGTGTATATCATTTTTATAATTGATAATATAAAGTATTAAGATCAGTGGCGTAACGGGCGGGCGGATGCCAAGAAGTCCAGAGTCCAGGGGGCGAAAACAGTCTCCAAGCGCTCTTATTTATTGGATAAATAAAAACGTTGGAGAAATTTTTGTTCGCCCCTAGAGGTCCAGGTCCACCACTCTAGCCGGCAAGGACCCGAGCGTTACGCGACTGCTTAACATAAACACTGAGGCTTTTATCAAATAGAGATGCAGGAGAGTTTGACCAAGACCTATTTCTGTATAATACAAATCAAGAGTTATCGCAGCAAAATAGCACCACATACCATTGTCTGTACCCACCTTTATTTATAAAATATTTGTTTTACTAACTTTAGGCAATAAATCAAACAGCTTTTTGTCAACAACGTAATCTGAGGCAGGTTTAAGTCTTTTATTCATTTTAGGCAAATAAAACTGCAACGTTGAGTTTATGGGCGAGTTCTCCTTGGCCAAGCACAAAATCTGTGCTGATGAAGTATTTTCGGCTGCAGTCAGATTTTGTCTGTGAAAGGAGAGATGCGAACAAATACGTTAAGATTGATAAAATTTCATATATTTTGTTATATATTTTAATAAAGAGCATGGCTTTTTCGATATAGAAATGTAGATAGCGAATTTATTTTTCAAAAAAGTTTTAATTTGAGATTATTTTTCAAAATCCGTTTGATATTGATTAAGAAATGAAACTCAAGCAACGAAGCTAAACAAAAAACGGCATCGGAGAATTACTTTTTCAATCTACCAAAGTTGAATTTTTTTTCGGAAGCATTGTTTTGATTGAAGATATGTATTAATCTTTATCTCTTTTACTGGATGCACACTATACACAGATATGTATCACATACGCAATAAAATACTGGGAAATAATTAGAAGAGAATGGAAAGTCATTTTGAAGATTGTATATTGAAGTTCATGTTTCAACAAGAACATATTAAGTTGAATAAATTGTATTTATTATATACGATATATTGAATAACATCATGTTGATTCTTTTTACTTTAGATAATGTCTCCTCGTTTGTTTGATTCGATGCAAAACTTGAGTTCTTACTTTCACTCTAAGGATGGTAAAACTATACCGAGAAATATTTTACAATACGCCTATGCACATCCCCAAGATATCATTTAGCAGGAGCTGTCGTGTGAGTTACCGTATGGAAGCTTTTCTTCGTTCATTCATTTTACCCAGTGTGGTCGAAAATAGGTTATCGTACAGCAACAGAAGTTCATCTTCCTGTGTGGTAAAATTCCATAACTGATACCTATTACAGAAATAAGAAAACATTAACATTACTGTTGATGTCAATTTGGAACTTTGTATGACTTTGCTTGGTTATGATTGGATGTGCGACGATATTTCCAATCATTGCAGGTTTATCTGTTAAATTAACTATAGAGATTAGTTATAAAAGCATTGTGAAACGAACAAAAATTTACAAAAGAAATATTGAGCGAATTATTTTGTGATTAAGTAACCCTCCCCCTCCCAATGAAATCCTCGGTCATCTTTCAGAATGGTAATTTGCCTAAATATTTCGTGATATGATGATACATGTGGTTTGAAAGAGATAATCTAGTCCTAATAAATGGATTTTAAGCGTAAGATCAGATATTCGAAAAGAAAAACAATAATGATTAATACCTTGTCTAAAGAACTGAATCTAAATTCATCCCGCCCGCTTGAAAATTAGGAAATTGTGTAGGAATATTTTCTAGTATGTCAAGACTAGAAAAATGGCAAATAAAGTGATGGAATTTTCAAAAATTTACTCTAGAATGGAATATATTGTCTTATGTAGTTAGAATTATAACATCTCAAATCAAAGTGTTTTGGAAAACTTTCCATTTCAAAAACTGTTGCAACCATCATTTTAATATTCTGATAGGAAAGATATGGAACGGTCGAATCTGCTGTGACTTTCCTGTGCTTTTTTTTGTTTTAGTGTAAATTTGAAAGAGGGATTCACTGTTTTGGTTTATGAACGCTCTTTGAAGAAATCCACTTTTCATGTAAGAGAATCATCAAAACAATTTGTATGATAGAACCGAATAATTATCATCAATAGAAACTAATGCCTACGAGTATAAACATAATTGTTATGTTCCAAGAATGCAAGTAAAAGCTCATCTTCAACGTTTTTAAACGTTTAGATAAACTGCTACCCCCAAATAACTTACGCATGTCCATCGGGAATACTCGAACTGTTACTGCTAAAATGCAAAAAAAAAAACATACAATAACAATACAATAACTGTCAGACTGTAGGGCCTAAACTAATTTATTCCAAGAAGGATTGTATACAATTAAAAATGTAATGCAAATTATCTCCATTCTTATATTCTTATTTTGTAGGGCACTTACATTGTATAAGTAGGTGTGATAATAAAAAAAAAAATAATGATTGATACCTTGTCTTGAAGGACTGCATCTAAATTCACCCCGTCCGCTCGAAAATTAGTGAATTAGTGTCAGGAATATTTTTAGTATGACAAGACTAAAAATGGCGAATAAAGTGGTAGAATGTTCAAATATTTAATTTAACGGGTGGAATATATTGTCTTATGTAGTCAGAATTATAACATCTTAAATCAGAATGTTTGGGAAAATATATCATCTTCAAAAATATTACAAGCATTATTTCAATATTCTGGTTAGGAGAGGTATGGAGTGGTCGAATTTATTGTGATTTTGCTGTGCTTTTTTGTTTTAGTGTAAATTCGAAAGAGGGGTTCATTGTTTTTGGTTTCTGAACGGATCTTTAAAAAAATCCACTTTCCATGTAAGAGGATCATAGTCTTTTTTGATTTTTTATGATAAAATCGAAAAATTATCATCAATAAAAACTGATGCCTGCGAGTATAAACATAATTGTTATGCTCCAATAATGCAAATAAAAGCTCATCTTGAACGCTTTTAAACGTTTAGATAAACTGCTACCGTAAAATAACTTACGAATGCCCGTCGGGAATACTTGAACTGTTACAGCTGAAATGCAAAACAAACCAAAAAAATATACAATAACAATACAATAACTGTCAGACTGTAGGGCCTAAACAGATTTAATCCAAGAAGGATTGTATTTAATTAAAAGTTTAATGCAAATTATCTCCATTCTGATATTCTTATTTTGTAGGGCACTTACATTGTATAAGTAGGTGTGATAATAAAAGAAAAACAATAATGATTAATACCTTGTCTGAAGGACTGCATCTAAATTCACCCCGTCCGCTCGAAAATTAATGAATTATTTTCAGGAATATTTTCAAGTATGACAAGACTAAAAATGGCGAATAAAGTGATGGAATGTTCAAATATTTACTTTACGGGTTGGAATATATTGTCTTATGTAGTCAGAATTATAGCATCTCAAATCAGAATGTTTGGAAAATATCTCATCTTCAAAAAATATTACAAGCATCATTTCAACTTGTTCTGGTAGGAGAGGTATGAAGCGGTCGAATCTGCTGTGATTTTTCTGTGCTTTTTTGTTTTAGTGCAAATTCGAGAGAAGATTTACTGTGTTTGGTTAATAAACTGCTCTTCGAAGAAATGCACTTTCCATGTAAGAGGATCATAATTTTGTTTATGATAGAACCGAAGAATTATCATAAATAGAAAACCGGTGCCTGCGAGTATAAACATTTAAATATCTAAATACAATACTTGTATGACTGTATAGTTTGCACAATGAATGCAAATAAAAGCTCATTTTAAACGCATTATTAGATAAACTGCAACCGCCAATTAAAAAATGCCCAATCGGGAATACTCGAATTGTTACTGCTGAAATGCAATACAAAAAGTACAATAACAAGACAATAACTGTAGGACCTAAATTAATTTCTTTTAAGAAGGATTTTGCAGTTAAAAACGTAATGAGAATTATCTTTTTATCTTATTTTTGTATTTTGTAGGCACTAACTTTGTATTAGTAGGTGTGATAATATAAGAAAATGTAAAATAATGCATGGAAGCGGTACACGAGGATATCTGTGTTCAGAAATCGATAGGTACATAACATGATCTTGGACGGGATTAAGTCGTACAGTCAAATATATTGCTTTGTTGTAAATTTTAAGACACAAATTTAGAGTATAGAAATGGATGAATTGAAAGTAGCTATCATGTTATAAGCTCCAGGGAGGAGCGGATTTCAAGGTCTGAACACTTTGCTAGATAAGGTTTTGCACTATAGTGTCTTTATGTATATAACAGTGAAGATGAAGAAAGGAAAGAATGATAGAATAACGGTAATTTGTATATTGGAAATGAAATGCTTCTAGATGGTATTTATCTTTTAATCTTGTTAAGTAGGTGTGAAGACTACAATTTTAGAGACAGGTGATCCACCTATATATGTTAATGATACATTCATGATTTGTTTATTTGGTTAAAAAAATATATCAATTTCACATAAGCATAATGTTGATAAATGATCTTATTATTGTTTTATTTTCATATGTATTTATTTCTTACAACATATCAGATAGTACTGAAAGCTTTTACTGTTCATCTTGATTAATCAAAGCTTTAAAACATGCGGAATGACGGGAAAAGATCGGCTTTATGCCTTAGTAATTATTTTTTACAGTTGTAATTGCTATTATAAATCTAATTAAAACCGATTGATAATGTTACTTTATTATTTGTAAAAGTAAAATAC
Organism: Chiridota heheva; assembly: GCA_020152595.1. Lineage (NCBI taxonomy): Eukaryota > Metazoa > Echinodermata > Holothuroidea > Apodida > Chiridotidae > Chiridota > Chiridota heheva. The sequence goes on from JAIGNY010002192.1 coordinate 45,420, forward strand.
TTATGAATGCATGTCTAACGTACAACACTGCTGTAAAGTTATTGCTTTGCAACCGTCTTTCATTTCTCTTTGAAAAAGGAAGATAATTATAATCAAGAGAATTTGATCTTTACCATACCCCCAACCAACCTCAAGCGGAAGAAGGCACTTTAACAATTTAAAGTTGTCAAATTTAGGAAGAATTATAATGAAAAACAAAAGCATTCTGAGGTATTTTTCTGTTTGTACATCACATTTTTCCATGTATTAAAAACAATTCATACTTTGATTACTCATGACTTGAAAATTACACATCTTTTGAAAATTCAAAGACTAAAAACTCATAATCTAATACTCTTTTGGTATGATGCTTGAATAAACAACTTTTGTACCTGCCCATACATATTCAAACGCGCTTGTCAAACAGTCCGGTTTACGCTCCCGATCAGGAAATCCCCCAATCGGGAGATTTCTTGTCATTAAAACCACAATGCATCTTTCCAAATTCAAATTTCTCTAAAAAAATACATGACGGTAAAATAGGTTTAGGCCAAAGACAGAAAAATTCATGCGAAATATTTAAATTTTTAATGGTGTAACAGAACTTTCACCAGAGAATCTTAACGTAATCATTAAAAATTAATTCCAATTTTTTTTGAAGAGCAGATTTTAACATTTTATGCACCAGAAAAAGCTCAAATTAATCAGAAATATTCATTCTTATATCACTTCCAAATTATACAACTTTAAATTACAGAATTTGATACGTAAAAACAAATTAACGGCTAAACTTATTAGCAACAATTTGAATTATGGTCTCAATCGGAAGCGTGGACTGGACTGTCAAAAGTAAAGAGCAATGCACTTAAACAGTTTGGCCGTACAATTTACCTCACTAAGTTAGATGATTTATAGCTTTTTCAACCAATCACTGCATGAATTTGCGTAGCAACAAAATCTGCGTAACTAAGTGAGGCAAAAATCCTACGCGGTACGGGTACAGTACAGCTAGCTAGCGCGCGCATATGCAATCAATGCAATATACTACACAAAATAAATTTCTGCACCAAGTCACGACAATATGGTGAACAAAACTTGCGCTTACGGGTCCGCTGCGGGCTTTGTAGATCTGATTGCTGTTACCCAGAACAGATAGGAAACTGAATTTTGTTTATCCCTTTTGCTAAAACTCTAAAGATCCGGAGTTTGCGGCAGGCCCTTGCGAACATCTAAATGTCAATGCGTTGGTAATGCATGATTGCGGATTGAAGTTCGTTTGCCCCACCCAACTGCCGCGTTACTATGGTAAGTGTGGCTTAGCTCATTTAGCATCTCACACAGTATTCATGCTAATGAATATATAGAATAGATCAGGGTTTTTTAAATTGATACTGCACCCTGCTTAAATTACCGTGGCAACAATTGTGCAAAGCAATGAAGCTTTAATAATTATAATAACAATAAAACACCTGATACTCTCTGAGTTTATCTAAGAAATAAAAATTGAAAATCTGAAAGTGAAAGGTTCTCGTTTTGATGCAAAAAAATAGGTCTTAAAGTATAGCAGATAATTTTCAATATGATTTTTGAAGAGACGTTCATCAAATGCAAAAAAAATTGTTCCATTAAAAAAACAGAATAATCTGACTGATATCAACTTTTTGTATTGAGGCGATTCCCGAAATCTTCTCAAAGTTCCTGTTTTTTACGAAATACTATATGCATGAAGATAAAAAACAGCAACAGGCTATATTTTGTCAATTAAACCTGAACCAAAGAGAACGATAATCAGTTAATTTGGTACATGTTAATTTAGTATCTGTTTCATACAGAAATTTTCTTCAAGTTAAGTTTGCTTTTCGTATATATTCAAAAAATGTTCTGAATAGCCAATGGCCGTTAACTTTCTTCGAAGAGACCAGTGCATGGCCCTTTGCGAGCGAAACAAGTATTTGAAATGAATGATTGATGGCATGGAGGAAAGTGTGGAAAGGGCCGCTCCGGCAATATTCGCACCCTTCATGTTGTATTTTAGGCTAAATTTGGAAAATATTGGCATAGATTGAAAAGATTAAAAAAATTAAAAGAAAATTTGGTAAAATTATTCAAAATGTTGCTAATAGTTGAAATGTTGATAAAAATTGGGGTTGTTTCACGAAAATTGAATATAATTTCTTAAAAAATACAACATTTTTCGAAAGCTTTCTGAAAATGAAGAAAATTTTCTTAAAATGAAAATAAAAACTCCCGAAAAAATGAGGAAATTTTCAAATATTAAATAATCGCCAAAAGTGAAGATAATTTCCTTAAAATTGGAGAAGATTGCCCGATTTGTAGCAACATTTGATGGAAGTTTAATTTATCATTTGTTCCGCTTGTAACCGAAGAATTGTGTGTGTTCTTGCCCGCTGAGAAATGACCCTTTCTATTACCTTTCCCGTTAGGCGAGAAGGTAAAGGCCTATTTGATCATTATTGGGCAATGTCCCCGGCGTCGGGGGCCCTCCACTAAGGTTGGACGTGAGGCCTTCTTGTATGGGGTGTAATATGAATGTGATGGCTCGCGCATCTTCTTTTAGGCATTCACATGTTCAACCATCTACCCCCCTCCCCACTTCAAACATTGCTATGCGGTTTTCATTAGATACCCCCACCACCAGCTCTCAGTTATATTATACCTCTTGTTCGTTTTGTTATTATTCTTTTCATTTGTGTTTTTCGCTCATTTCTCTGTATCTTTTTTCATTCTTTTGGCAATGGAATTACATTAAAAAGAAGATCTACTACAAATATAGTCAGATACCATCTGACTGTAGTATACGCTATTGCCACTACATGCCTGCTATATAGAGTTAGAAAGCGCTAATATACCTTGTAACATTGAAACTACTACATCAGTATGCAAGTATTGCATTGCAAGTAGTGCCCTACTGAGTGAGGTGTTTATCTCACATATTGGGCCTCCATTAAACAAGAAGGGCCCCTTTTAACTTCAAAACCAAACACAAAACATTTTCAGTCTTGGGATCCGCTTTAAAAATAAAGCACTTGCTCAATAATTTACTCATCCAATCTCAGACAAGAGCTCTATTATAGATACATACATATATATATATATATATATATATATATATATATATATATATATATATATATATATATATATATATATATATATATATATATATATATATATATATATATATATATATATATATATATATATATATATATATATATATATATATATATATATATATATATATATATATATATATATATATATATATATATATATATATATATATATATATATATATATATATATATATATATATATATATATATATATATATATATATACATATATATATATATATTTATATATATATATATATAAATTTATATATATATATATATATATATATATATATATATATATATATATATATATATATATATATATATATATATATATATATATATATATATATATATATATATATATATATATATATATATATATATAAATATATATAAATATATAAATATATATAAATATATATATGTATATATAAATATATATATATATATATAATATATATATATATATATATATATATATATATATATATATATATAAATATATATATATATCTATATATATATATATATATATATATATATGTATGTATATATATGTATATATATATATATATATATATATATATATATATATATATATATATATATATATATATATATATATATGTGTGTTTGTATATATGTATGTATATATATATATATATATATATATATATATATATATATATATATATATATATATATATATATATATATATATATATATATATATATATATATATATATATATATATATATATATATATATATATATATATATATATATATATATATATACATATATATATATATATATATATATAGTATATATATATATATATTATATATATATATATATATATATATATATATATATATATATATATATATATATATATATATATATATATATATATATATATATATATATATATATATATATATATATATATATATATATATATATATATATATATATATATATATATATATATATATATATATATATATATATATCACCTGCTACAATCTATTCAGATAGGTTGATATAGCAAAAATTTGTATCATGCACTAGATGTTCTTACTCATACAACATGGCAGATGCTACAACATTTCTCTGTGATAGAGGGATGATCCATGCTTACGTGTTATTGATAGGCAAATGTAGTAGTACTGAGGATGGTGTTCTCGTGACCAGGATTGCGTGTCTTCTAATTTCTAAAAGCGTTGAAGGTGGAGTCCATTTAATCATCACGCCCATCATAAATCCAACTACTATAAGACAAATACCTCCAAAAAAGTATTTCTTCATAAAGACGACCATATTTCCCTGATTCTATAAACATGAAGAGAAAGGCTAAGAAAAATTAAAATGCTTTTGATTTCCATTTATATCTTTTACTAATATCTTATATTTGTAATAATTACATTTAATTACAATTGTTTACAATTGTTTACTGACACATTTCTTCATTACCTAGCAAATGTAAAATTATTTTTCCTTTGTAGGAACAGATTAACGTCAGACGGTATTTTTGGTGAGTATGCAAAGCATACTGCAAACCTATGTAATGGCGAGGTCATTTGCATGTAAGTTCTTATATGGACTGATTACTATTATACATAGTGTCCTCAATCGGGAGCTGTGATAGCTAGGACGAGACTTATTATGGAGCCTATGGGATGTCATGTGGGACATGGGGTGGAATGCCATTTGGGACATGCATTAGGATGCCATTTTGAACAGGGTGGGATGCCATGTGGGACATAGGGTGGAATGCTATGTATGAGATGGGATGTCATGTGGGACAAGGGATGATATGGGATGTCATGTGGCATGAGATATGGGTTGTTGCCACGAATAACATAAAATGTGACACAGGTTGGAATGCCATGTGTGACACAGGGTAGGAGGCTATGTGGGACATAGGTAGGAGGCCAAGGGTACATGGGATGTGATGCCATGTGGGACATCAAGTAGGATGTCATTGGGACATTGGGAGGGATACCATATGTGGAACATATGGTGGGATCAAATGTGGGACATAAGATGGGATTCCACGTGGGACATCAGGTGGGATGCTACTGATGTGGGACATATGGTTTGAATAATGTGGAACATAGAATTAGATCCATGTGGGACATAGGGTGGGATGTCATGTGGGTCATAGGGTGGGATACCATGTGGGACATATGGTAAAATGCCACGTGGGACATATGGTGGAATGCCATATGTAGGACATATGGTAGAATGCCATGTAGGAGATATGGTGGAATGCCATGTGGGACAAGGGATGAGATGGAATGCCATGTGGGACATGGGGTGGGATGTCATGTGGGACTTAGGAAGCCATGTGGTACTTAATGTGAGATGCCATCCATATAATTGGCCGGGTTATATGATATGGGTGTCAATTTGCATAGGCATGCGAGCCATGACGGTATTTACCGTTCTAGTTTATTTGCCACTTTCTTTTAGGAAAAATACCAAGACTTCATCAGGCTTGAATACTTTGAAAGCAGGATCCACTAAATGGATACTTAGAGTGCGCCGTTATTACTACCAACCAGGATCGGTTTATATCCCAAGATGTTCATACTTTTTTGTTATTGATAAATGAAAGAAAAACTAAACTGTATTTGTTTAGTATTGTGGCTTTTCAACAAAATACAATTTTGTTAAAATCTTAATGCAGGTCTATGGTTTACGAGTATAGGATGGTAAAAACCCTGGATATACTGAGTATACTGTCTAAGCACCATCAAAATGCACACGTACAATTTTGACTCACCGATTAATTCAACAGTGATATGCTCCTTTAAAGGATTAGTGTAGGGGTCAAGCAAGTCCCTCTTATATTAAAGAGGACTTCAAAAGAAACAATATGATGAAAAAAGCTCTTTCTTAAAGGATTACTTCAGAGGTCAAGCATGTCATCTTATCTGAAAGAAGAATTCAAAAGAAACAAAATGGCGAAGAAAGCATTCAAAAATCTTATTCCGTTAAGAAGATATTCAAGTTTAAAGCTCTGTCTTATCTGTATAAAAATGACTGTTGTAGGAATTCTACTATGGAAGGTTGGTGTCTTCATCCTCACATTTCTAACAATTGTAAATGTATTTTAAAGAAAGTTTACTTAGCTTTTTCATATAAATGCCCTTTCTAGATTCAGTTTTACTACTTTTGTAAAATATCCCATGGTTTTTAAGCCACAAATTCGCAGGACAAAATATGATAGAATACATAAAGACTTTGATGAATCTGAGGTTATGACATCACAACTAGTCTGATTCTGTCGTTTCTACACAAATGATGCAAAACTTTAATCTTAGATATCTCATTAACGGAATAAGATTGTTGAATAGTTTTTTTACTATATTATTTCTTTTGAAGTCTTTTTTATATGAGATAGACTTGCATGATCCCTAAAATTATCCTGTTTAATGACCAGTGTTGAGAACTGAAAATCGTGTCAATATGTTTATCAGACATTCAAGTGATATGTATAATTGTTTGAATACTTATCAGAACACCATTAGCTACGTTGGCATTTAGAGTAGAACAATCATACAACACTCCCTTTGCATAAATAGCATATCAGCTACAATTTTTGTAACATCTGTGCAAAGTTGTCTGATATTGAAGATGTGCAAAGTTCATAATGACAAAAGTACCATATACCAACATCATTTATCAACATTGTATCAAGATTGATAAATCAAGTGTGTAATATAGATGTAAATATTAAATAGTAGAACACTAGGTTGGCTGGAAACCAATATTTGTTTTGGTATGTTTGGTAATGACACAAGAAAACAAACCCAATTTACCAGCATTGTCAGACTGGTGATCATGTGTTCACTAGTTATAACTTCAGCTTTGTTTTATGAAATGGTCATAGGCAAGGAGACAAATTCTGCCATATTTCTTATTTCTTGTGATAGAAAAATGATATAATAAACCAACTACTTCAAACAAGTCGGAAGCTTATTCTTATCTCAAGTTGTTAACATTTAAAGTTGACACATGGACGTTGCCATTTTGCTCAATTCCATATACACATTTAATAATGATTTCAATAATAAAACATAATATGAATATAATATAATTTTTATATTTTAGGTTGTTTTCTGATTTAATTTTATTATATGAGGTAAGGATTATGCCAGACTTAATGTCTTCTTTAATGTTGACTCACATCGTGTTCTGTAGTTTTGTTGTTAACCTTTAACAGAGCGAATTTTGAACGCTCAAATAAACATAAGTATATGTACTAATATATCAAAAGACCTTTGTCACATGCATTAATACCGACATAGCAATTTAAATCACAGTGACCACATAGGTCGATAAGAAAGCAACAATATACAGGCTTAGGTTAATTTGGATATCAAAATCGATTTAACGACACATAACCATCCACGAACAGTAAGGTGTGCAAAGAAAATTGGTTACATAGAGCTGGTTGTTCTCTTTACCGGTGACCTGTGTATATCAATTACAGAAAATAGTTAATGCATTACTTTAAAGAAAAATAACATTAAAAAACAAAGAAATTAAATTTTAGACAATTAAAAACCAAAACAAGGAATTTTTCTTAATCGTTTGCAGGAAATTTCCTTCAGTTTTCAGGAGATGTTGGCAAATTTTAACATTTTTTTTCTTCAAATTTCTCTTTAATCATTTTTTCAATTTGATCTCAACTTGTAAGAAAGATTCTAACTTGCAAGGCAAAATCCTTTCACGGGAAAGGTTTTCCCATTCGATTGCAGCATTGAATGCAGCACTACACGAAGAACGCTGAAATAAAATATGGTCATTATTTTAAATAAGGTTATAACTTTGCCGGCAAATTTAAATGTTGTATATATTGTTGTGAGGTATGGGCCATGGGGTTTTAAAATAAGGGAATCAGTGGGAATGAAGGGGGAGGAGAATATGTAGCTGGGAGCATTGTTGGAAAAGTTTTTGTACATATGAAAGAAATAATGGAACAACAGTATAATGTCTTTTCAAGAAAAATACGAAAGACAAACAACCATAGAACTGCCGGTAGATTCACTGGGTCCACAAACATGTAGTTCTGCAGGTTTAAATTTTTCAAGTTTTAAAATGCTTTTCGTGATAATGCTGAAGCTGCAAATGATATATTTTGATATTCAAAAGTTCCCGGTGATTCATCACAGTTTTCAACCGCTTTATTTTCTATGTTCATCCGATGCTTTTAAATGTGAATATTATCTAGAGTATATGGGTGAAGTACTAAGTGACATTCAGGGTACAGGGTTGTAGCACCATTAATTTCAGACGTTTGACAACGCTTTTTTTTTTCATGCAAGTTGAGACTGCAGATGACATTTTTTTAAATTCAAAAGCGGCCAATAATTCCTGGAATTTCTTTCCCGATTTGTTCATCCCATGTATAACAAGGGTCCAATGGTAAAGCCCTAACATGTTCCAGGAGCGAAACCTGGTGAGCTCCAGGGCAAATCCTTTACAAACATAAGAAAAAATTAGCATATGATAAGGTTTTTTGTAATGAAGTTCAAGTTACGAATGACAGATTTTCATATTCAAAAATAGCCTCTGAATCAGAAAGTTTCATCACGGTCTTTGTTTCAGCATTTCATAAAAATTTTCGTAATGAAATTTAAACAGCGTTTTCTTTAAACTTTATTTTTGACTTTGCATGAAATGTTTGGCAAAACCATGCCCTTTCAGTAGAAAATTCAATTAAAAAAAAGTGATACCTGAAAAGTAAAAAAAACATTTGCTTAATTTCCTTGACAAAAGACATGATCCAGTTCCACGAAAAATATGGAAAGTTTATATGTTGAGACATGAAATTTTAATGTTTCTGTGATTGACCTTTTGAGGAAAATACTTTGTAGAAAACTATTCTTTTTAGAATAATGGGTGCGTGTTTGATGATTTATAAACATATTTCCATGCAGTTCTATATATTTACTTAAATATTATTACCCAGTCAGTTCCCAGCGTCACTATAATGAGGTCACGTGACCACGTTCTTTTCGAACAGAACTCCGTCCACTTTAAGAATTTCGCAACATTTTCTATCAACATTTTTCTATCAACATTTTCTATGAACATTTTACAAGAATACTTCGTACGAAACGGTAAACATTATTCCAGTATGACGTCATATAATTAGCATATCGATATTTCGATAATATCGATACACGTCTGCCGATATAACGACATTGCCTGAAGTTAATATCGCCCAACCCTTCAAGTAACATTTTTCGTCATCTGGCATCTTTTCTTCCTATCAATTTATTTATAGCATGTAGCATCATGATTATCATGAAATATTTTAATATAAAATTAGATTTTTCTTCTGTTATGATTACTCTAAAATTACCAAGTATTATAGGGATCCACGGACAAAAGAAACATATGGCATTTCGGCATGTGCATGTAACCCTTTAAAAATTATTGTGCATGTAAGCCTTTTGAAAATTATCAAAGTGTTTAATATAACATAACATAACATAACAAGATTACGGGCTAAGAAGAGTTAGTCAACCCACAAAAAGCCCAAATTAACACCACCACCACACACAAAAAAATCAAAGACGCCCAGAGTTAGTAAAGAATCTATCAATGTTGACTTTGAAATTGTGAACAGAATTGGAGCTAACTACTCACTAAGGCAAACCATTCCACTCATTAACAACTCTTTGCGAAAGACTGAAACGCCGAATATCGATCCGTGAGAACTCTTTAATCAACTTCAAACTGTTACGACGTGTCACATGATGATTAACTGAAACATGCAAGAAATAACAGGAAGTCAAAGCATCACTACCAGATAGGAACTTAAGAACCTGAATCATATCGCCATGTACTCTTCTCAACTCAAGCGTGGTAAAACCAAAATTCGCAACCTAGATTCATAAGAGAGATTCCTTACTTTGGAAATAAGTCTAGTAACTCTTTGCTGAACCTGCTCCAAAATGAACTTATTCTTCTCGTAAAAGGGACTCCAAGCATGAATAGCATATTCAAGATTGAGCCTAACTAACTGCTTATACAAAATAAGAACAACCTCTCTACCAAGAAAACAAAAAAATTCTTCTAATCAAACCAAGCATCCTATTTTCCCTTGCAGCTGCTAAAGCACACTGTTTAGAAGGCTTCAGATTGCTAGTAATGCCAACACCTAGATCCCTTTCTTGATCAACACAACCAAGATTTCAACCATTCATGCAGTAATCAAAAGCCAAATTGCTCTGACCAAAATGAATAACTTTGCATTTATCAACATTGAATGACATCTGCCATGTTTGGGACCAAGAAACTAACTTATCCATATCAGTTTGCAAAAGTGAAGACACCCAGTATCAAGATATATATTCAACCCTGTTTTGCTTTCATTATATGTTCTTTTTATTGAACGTTGTGCGTATTCTATGTTACGTCCCTGTTTGTCCTATTTCCCTACATCAGTTTATAGATTTAACCACTAGGTTGAAGTGATTCCAGGTTTCCAAATAGGCCACGCCACCATAGCAACGCGGTAACTATGTGGGTCAAACATACCCCAAATCCGCAATCGTTTATTACCAATGCATTGACATTTAGATATTCGCGAGGCCTGTCGCAAGCTTTGATTCATTTATGGCACTTCTCCGCATTTTCAGAGTTTTTAGCAAATAGGATGAACAAAATTCAACTCTTCTGGGTAACAGCAGTCAGATTTACAAAGCCCGCAGCAGGCCCGTAAGAGCAAATTTTGTTCACCATTTTGCCGTCAGTCAGTCTGTGTGTGTAGAAATTTGTTTTGTACAGTAAGTTGCACTGACTATATGAGCGCGCGCCGTTAGCTAGCTGTACTGTACCAGTACCGCGTAGGATGTTTGCCTCACTTAGTTAAACAGATTTTGTTGCTAGACAAATTTGTGTGGTGATTTGTTAAAACAAGATGCCAATCATTAAACTCAGAAAGGTTAATTGTTATCTACCTAACGAGATTCTTCGAGATGATATTCTAATGCATTCAAAATAAGAAATCTCTTCATAAAACGAATGCTTGTAACAGCACCCGTCTGTCTAAAACATGTTGGGGGAAATGTTGAAAGAAAGTGAGACTAAGATAAGATTCATGCTTATTCACTTGGTGCCACGTCACATCCGGGAGAAGACGTCATTTGCTGGAGTGAAAACAAACCTTTGCGCGATACACAGGGGAAATCCGTATGCGTTTACTGTGTGCGGTAACCTACTTACTGTATGGCAAGTAAACAAACACAGCTGATCTCTTTGTTTTCAATCCAATGCGAGGAGAATGCGCGCGTTTGCTATGCGGTCTGATGAATTTAGGTCACATTTCCAACCAAGTGAATAGATTAGTTGAAAATTGAGGATATAAATTTGAAAGGGTGCATAGAATTCACGATAGAACCTCCTCTCCACGACCAATTATTGCTAAATTCACCCGATTGAAAGACAGCAAAACTATGAAGAAAAAAAGCTTCACCCTGTGAGGACAGAGAGAAAGTTTGAGCGAGGATTTTCCAACGAGAGTCAAGGACATAAGATCTCAGCTTTTCTCCTTCCTGTCTATATAAAGAGAAGAAGGCAAGCGAGCTTTTTGCATTATGATTAGCTCTATATAAACGATATCTTAAACATAACACTCTCACCGAATTGAGATAGGGATTCGGCTGAGGCAAGTGCAGTGAAAGCAGAAGAAACACCAAAGGTTTAATCCAAGGGTAAATGACGATTTCCTGAAGGAGATTTCTCCGATGTGCTGGAATATAAATAGATTTCCTGGAGGAGATTTCTCCGATGTGCTGGAATATAAATGGTCTATCTAGCAGGTGGAGTCGATCAATTTTATTTCATTATATGACATAATCTGTCTGACAGACAACTGGTAAATGCCGATAGGAATACTCAGTTACAAGGATTTACCCAAATCACACTCTTAAAGCCACACAGAAACAAGCAGCAAAACGAGATTATAGGAGAGCCTCTTTTTTTACAAAAGCGGTTGAATGCGAAATTTTCATTTTCTCTGATATCTATTTTTAGTTGAAAATCACAAATGTGGTTAAGGATAAGGTATTAAATTATGTTCACTTTATATACCTTCTGAAAATTTGGAACATTCTGATATAATGCCGTTGGACCTTATATGGGGAAACACTACAAAACTGAGAGCGCTTCCACACGAAATGCCATCTCCATTGTTACTTTAATATCAAAACGGGTATTCAAAAAGACACAATAGAATAGGATGGAATTATTCCATTTATTTTCAGAAAATGGATATACAGAAACATTCCAGGGACAAAAGTCATTGAAAAGTATGAAGTAAATTGCTTGCATTTTGTAAAAATACATCGTTTAGAATTTTACCAGTTCAGTGACCATTAGGGATGGACCATGGACCAAGAACTAAACAGGGCCAAAAATGGATCAGGGAACAAGGACGCACCAGAGATTGGGAGGGATGGGTGAAAGGCAAGGAGTTCAGACGGGACTGAAAGAGACCAGGGTAGTTGGAGGGATCGAGAAGGGTCAGAAATTCGGATAGGACCAGGAGGGACATGCGAGGGTCCAGTGAGATTGGACGGAACGCGGAGGGACCAGGAAGAGTGGTCGGGACCGTGGAACGGAAACTAGGCAACTCGGACGAAATCGAGGAGGGTCCATGGAGGTCGAATGGGATCTGCAGGGACAGACGAGAAGCCAGGGAATTCGATGGGACCGTGGAGCGAGCCAGGGAGGTCGGAAGGACCGGAAAGGGATGTGGGTGGTCTGACGGGACCTGGAGGAGGCCTGATAGTGACAAAGAGGTTCAAAATTTCACATGAATAAAATACAATGACAGTAGCTTTGTTGACTATGTAATTGCTTCTAGGATTTACTGTTACAAAATATTTTCTGCAAGTTTGAAATTTTGATAGATATGAACCAAGATATTGCATCAGCATATACTGGGATGTCAAATTTTAAAAATTCATTTAAGAATTCAAATCTTTACCTAGCAATTATAGGCTGCAACATAGGTTACACATATCAAACATAGGAAGACCTTACACATTTTTCCTATTGTAAATCACTTTCTCAATAGTCTCCAGTCATCAATAAATTTGGTCAGGAGAAGAAAGCAAATTTGATGAAAACATTATTTTAGCAAATATTTAAAAAAAAGTTACGAACAGCTGTTGAATTTTTTGATTTATTCCACATCATGCATACTTCTTTTTCTTAGCTCTCAGAAACACATGCTAACTAAATTTGACAGAACTTACCGCATGCTATTCCACAAAATGTAGTTAATACTGGTTCGCACTACTATGTCAATATGAGGCGATAGTATTAAGATACAATTCACCCAACTTACAAATAATGCAATTTTCCTAAAATGATAAGGAATTTACTTCACGATTGGCAAACATGAGTGTTATATAAACATTGTTTCTTCCTGAACCCACTTTTGTATCAAAGGAGCCCAGATCTAATATTTGATTTTTGTTTCATTGAAAATTACTCAAGTATTCATTAGAAATAATTACATTTGATTTGAACATTCGTACCAAAAGTTTTTAGCTGTTGTTTAGTACCACCACGAAAGGTGTTTTCGATTATTCTCGAGACTCAAGAAAGATACGCCCATACTTTTTAGCCGCCAGTTCAAACTAGCTCCAGAATGATAGCGTACAACAAATACATTTTATTCGTTTAACTTTGCAGTACCAGTTCAATTCTTTTTCAAACATTACTTTCTTTGACATCTTCCTGGTTGACTGGCAATGACTTCTGCTCATTATTTGGGTAAAGGGTAGGATATGGAGAAGGGAAGAAGTTTGGGAATACCATAATGAATATTGTTATATAGATTAATTAAAAATTAACATATTCATATGTACTCTCACACTTTTACCATTTTATTGTGGTTGGCTGAAATAACAATGGTAACATGCATTATTATATCATTTATTAGATATGTCTCACAACTTTTTAAAAATTCTAGTCTTATTACTCAATACAATAA
>JAIGNY010002193.1:0-17764 GCA_020152595.1 Chiridota heheva
GAGATGGAAAAGGGTGGAAGGTGAGGGGTAAGTGCGTGTTAGTATGTATTATCCCAGGCTTGTTATTACTGGCAAGGAGGGTGGTAGGTGAGGGGTAAGAGGGTGGTAGTACATATTATCCCAGGCATGTTATTACTGGCAAGGAGGGTGGTAGGTGAGGGGTAAGAGGGTGGTAGTACATATTATCCCAGGCGTGTTATTACTGGTAAGAAGGGTGGTAGGTGAGGGGTAAGAGGGTATTAGTATGTATTATCCCAGGCTTGTTATTACTGGTAAGAAGGGTGGTAGGTGAGGGATAAGTGGGTGTTAGTATGTATTATCCCAGGCTTGTTATTACTGGCAAGGAGGGTGGTAGGTGAGGGGTAAGAGGGTGGTAGTACACATTATCCCAGGCGTGTTATTACTGGTAAGAAGGGTGGTTGGTGAGGGGTAAGTGGGTGTTAGTATGTATTATCCCAGGCTTGTTATTACTGGCAAGGAGGGTGGTAGGTGAGGGATAATTGGGTGTTAGTACATATTATCCCCGGCATATTATTACTGGCAAGGAGGGTGGTAGGTGAGGGATAAGTGGGTGTTAGTATACATTATCCCAGGCTTGTTATTACTGGCAAGGAGGGTGGTAGGTGAGGGATAAGTGGGTGTAAGTATGTATTATCCCAGGCGTGTTGTTACTAGTAAGGAGGGTGGTAGGTGAGGGGTAAGAGGGTATTAGTATGTATTATCCCAGGCTTATTATTACTGGCAAGGAGGGTGGTAGGTGAGGGGTAAGAGGGTGTTAGTATGTATTATCCCAGGCTTATTATTACTGGCAAGGAGGGTGGTAGGTGAGGGGTAAGTGGGTGTTAGTATGTATTATCCCAGGCTTGTTATTACTGGCAAGGAGGGTGGTAGGTGAGGGGTAAGTGGTTGTTAGTATGTATTATCCCAGGCTTGTTATTACTGGCAAGGAGGGTGGTAGGTGAGGGGTAAGTGGGTGTTAGTATGTATTATTCTAGGCGTGGTATTACTGGTAAGGAGGGTGGTAGGTGAGGGATAAGAGGGTGTTAGTATGTATTATCCCAGGCTTATTATTACTGGCAAGGAGGGTGGTAGGTGAGGGGTAAGTGGGTGTTAGTATGTATTATCCCAGCCTTGTTATTACTGGCAAGGAGGGTGGTAGGTGAGGGGTAAGTGGGTGTTAGTATGTATTATCACAGGCTTGTTATTACTGGTAAGGAGGGTGGTAGGTGAGGGATAAGTGGGTGTTAGTACATATTATCCCAGGCATGTTATTACTGGTAAGAAGATTTATGTAATTTTACAATGCTATTTTCTTGTAGAAATTTGAAAAATGTTTCCCATTTACAAAACTGATTAAAGTCAATTAGGAGTCATGATGTTTGGTTCTTCTCATGAAATAGGCCGCTTCAAGAGATGGCACTGACTCTGACACTGTGATTGAAAAACTGGAAGTTTCTACTGAACCTCTTACACGTAAGCATTTTTTCCTTTTATCAAGAAAGGCTTAAAACAATAGTTTTGAAGATGAATATCCAACTCCATGGGCTTAGCGACAGCTGTGACAAGAACAACACATATTTTACTGAAATCTGCCAAAGAAAACCCTCAAAGGCTGATGGTACTGCGTGTTGTTGTAGCACTATATACCTTAACTTATTACTATTTATACTCCGGAGGTCAAATATTAAGTTCAAAGGGAGATACAAAATATTGTTTCTATATTTGAAATAGCTACAATCTGAATAGAAAAATCTTTGAATATTAAATTGGTAAAATTTGTGATGAAGTTTAAGAAAAGACAGATAGCTCATTTTCTTTCATTTCATTCCTACAATAGTAAGGAATATATTTCTTCTAAGTATTTTATGACTTTATTCTTCAGCTCCACCAGCACCCCAGCCAGGTAGTCTGCAATCAACAGGGTCAACCTCATCCTCCATCACCTTAACCTGGAAAGCTGCAGAACCAGAGTACATCAATGGAATGATCACCCACTTTGTAATATCATACACTGCACAGAATGGAGCAAGAAGGAAAAGAGAAGTCATGTCTGTAGATGTTCCATATGAGGGTGTTGGTGGTGCATACACTTTTGATAATTTAGCAGAAAATAAAGCTTACAGTACAACGGTAAGTTATATTATTAGCATTTATTTTTCAACTTTAATTCAAGCTTATAGGAAACTGGAATAGGAAATATGTACATGTCAAGAACAAAAAATGCAAATATTCCCAAAGATTCATCCGTCATCAAACCCCTCATCAATTCCCACCACTGGCACAAATCTATCAACTTCAAAACACCCAACCTACAATATCTATAAACCATACAACCACCAACCTCCCATGCAAAGAGGAGGGCACCATAACCCATCTCAGAATAGGTCCCACCAACTTCTGGCACCATCTCCTAAATGACTCAACCCTACTTCTTTGTCTTTGCAACAAGTGCAGGGAACAACTCACTGTCAGACACATACATATGGACTAGCCCCCTCCATACACCTGCTATAGAACCTTCATTACCCATTCAACATCACACACCTTCCATAAGAAGCCACCTCCAAAATTATATCACTATATCATCTGACACTCACCCCTGCCCAAACCCATAGCTTGATCCAGAAAGAGGCAGGGTGTCACTGACCAAAAAGGGGTATTTATAAGGAGGCATCACACTCACCCCTTCCCAAACCCATACCTTGATCCAGAAAGAGGCAGGTGTCACTGACCAAAAGGGGTATTTATAAGGAGGCATCACACTCACCCCTACCCAAACCCATAGCTTGATGTAGAAAGAGGCAGGGTGTCACTGACCAAAAGGGGTATTTATAAGGAGGCATCACACTCACCCCTTCCCAAACCCATAGCTTGATTCAGAAAGAGGCAGGGTGTCACTGACCAAAAGGGGTATTTATAAGGAGGCATCACACTCACCCCTGCCCAAACCCATAGCTTGATCCAGAAAGAGGCAGGTGTCACTGACCAAAAGGGGTATTTATAAGGATGCATCACACTCACCCCTGCCCAAACCCATAGCTTGATCCAGAAAGAGGCAGGTGTCACTGACCAAACAGGGTGTTTATAAGGAGGCATCACACTCACCCCTGCCCAAACCCATAGCTTGATTCAGAAAGAGGCAGGGTGTCACTGACCAAAAGGGGTATTTATAAGGAGGCATCACACTCACCCCTGCCCAAACCCATAGCTTGATTCAGAAAGAGGCAGGGTGTCACTGACCAAAAGGGGTATTTATAAGGAGGCATCACACTCATCCCTACCCAAATGCATAGCTTGATCCAGAAAGAGGCAGGGTGTCACTGACCAAAAGGGGTATTTATAAGGAGGCATCACACTCACCCCTGCCCAAACCCATAGCTTGATTCAGAAAGAGGCAGGGTGTCACTGACCAAAAGGGGTATTTATAAGGAGGCATCACACTCACCCCTGCCCAAACCCATAGCTTGATTCAGAAAGAGGCAGGTGTCACTGACCAAAAGGGGTATTTATAAGGAGGCATCACACTCACCCCTGCCCAAACCCATAGCTTGATTCAGAAAGAGGCAGGGTGTCACTGACCAAAAGGGGTATTTATAAGGAGGCATCACACTCACCCCTGCCCAAACCCATAGCTTGATTCAGAAAGAGGCAGGGTGTCACTGACCAAAAGGGGTATTTATATGAAGGCATCACACTCACCCTACCCAAATGCATAGCTTGATCCAGAAAGAGGCAGGGTGTCACTGACCAAAAGGGGTATTTATAAGGAGGCATCACACTCATCCCTGCCCAAACCCATAGCTTGATTCAGAAAGAGGCAGGTGTCACTGACCAAAAGGGGTATTTATAGGAGGCATCACACTCACCCCTGCCCAAACCCATAGCTTGATGTAGAAAGAGGCAGGGTGTCACTGACCAAAAGGGGTATTTATAAGGAGGCATCACACTCACCCCTACCCAAACCCATAGCTTGATTCAGAAAGATGCAGGGTGTCACTGACCAAAAGGGGTATTTATAAGGAGGCATTACACTCACCCCTACCCAAACCCATAGCTTGATCTAGAAAGAGGCAGGGTGTCACTGACCAAAAGGGGTATTTATAAGGAGGCATCACACTCATCCCTACCCAAATGCATAGCTTGATCCAGAAAGAGGCAGGGTGTCACTGACCAAAAGGGGTATTTATAAGGAGGCATCACACTCACCCCTGCCCAAACCCATAGCTTGATTCAGAAAGAGGCAGGGTGTCACTGACCAAAAAGGGGTATTTATAAGGAGGCATCACACTCACCCCTGCCCAAACCCATAGCTTGATTCAGAAAGAGGCAGGGTGTCACTGACCAAAAGGGGTATTTATAAGGAGGCATCACACTCACCCCTGCCCAAACCCATAGCTTGATTCAGAAAGAGGCAGGTGTCACTGACCAAAAGGGGTATTTATATGAAGGCATCACACTCACCCCTACCCAAATGCATAGCTTGATCCAGAAAGAGGCAGGGTGTCACTGACCAAAAGGGGTATTTATAAGGAGGCATCACACTCACCCCTGCCCAAACCCATAGCTTGATCCAGAAAGAGGCAGGGTGTCACTGACCAAAAGGGGTATTTATAAGGATGCATCACACTCACCCCTGCCCAAATGCATACCTTGATCCAGAAAGAGGCAGGTGTCACTGACCAAAAGGGGTATTTATAAGGAGGCATCACACTCACCCCTACCCAAATGCATAGCTTGATCCAGAAAGAAGCAGGGTGTCACTGACTAAAAGGGGTATTTATAAGGATGCATCACACTCACCCCTGCCCAAACCTATAGCTTGATCTAGAAAGAGGCAGGGTGTCACTGACCAAAAGGGGTATTTATAAGGATGCATCACACTCACCCCTGCCCAAACCTATAGCTTGATCTAGAAAGAGGCAGGGTGTCACTGACCAAAAGGGGTATTTATAAGGATGCATCACACTCACCCCTGCCCAAACCTATAGCTTGATCTAGAAAGAGGCAGGGTGTCACTGACCAAAGGGGTATTTATAAGGATGCATCACACTCACCCCTGTCCAAACCTATAGCTTGATCCAGAAAGAGGCAGGTGTCACTGACCAAAGGGGGTATTTGTAAGGAGGCATCACACTCACCCCTGCCCAAACCAATAGATTGATCCAGAAAGAGGCAGGGTGTCACTGACCAAAAGGGGTATTTATATGGATGCATCACACTCACCCCTGCCCAAATGCATACCTTGATCCAAAAGAGGCAGGTGTCACTGACCAAAAGGGGTATTTATGAGGCATCAAAGGCATTTGAGGGCAGGTTGGGGTAACTTGACATGTTGTAACCAATACAACAATTAGTGTGCTTTACATTATTTTATATTGGGGAATTAAGCAGCATGAAACGAAAGCAAAATAGTTCTCAAAACTATGTTTTTGTGAAGAAGTGCTGAGAGAAAAGAAAGTGGCAGGGAGGAGCACCCTCTGAAAAAACCAAAACCATGGGCCTGCCGTACCACTAAGTTGTTATTAACCATGGGCCTGCCGTACCACTAAGTTGTTATCAACCATTGTTATTAACCTGGGCCCGTACCACTAAGTTGTTATTAACCATGGGCCTGCCGTACCCTAAGTTGTTATTAACCATGGGCCTGCCATCCCGCTAAGTTGTTATTAACCATGGGCCTGCCATACCGCTAAGTTGTTATTAACCATGGGCCTACCACGTACCACTGCCGTACCACTTGTTATTAACCATGGGCCTGCCGTACCACTAAGTTGTTATTAACCATGGGCCTGCCGTACCACTAAGTTGTTATTAACCATGGGCCTGCCGTACCACTAAGTTGTTATTAACCATGGGCCTGCCGTACCACTAAGTTGTTATTAACCATGGGCCTGCCGTACCACTAAGTTGTTATTAACCATAGGTAAGTTGTTATTAACCATGGGCCTGCCGTACCACTAAGTTGTTATTAACCATGGGCCTGCCGTACCACTAAGTTGTTATTAACCATGGGCCTGCCGTACCACTAAGTTGTTATTCACCAACAACCTTACACATCATCTCTTTTAAGCTAATTTAAATTTATTTGTATGTTGCACAGTTTGAGCAACACTGTCAAGGTGCCAGTAAACCACACTGACCAATCAATCTAAAACTATTTTATGATTCAGTTAATGTTATGCAATGATTGTAAACTCATATCAAAGTTTCTAATTGTATATGAAAAGAAACATGCATTGTCAAAGCTGGTAACTTGTGTTATAGGTAAGAGCAATATTTGTGTGATATGGTATTGGTTAGTTAATGCTGAGTTGGGAATACATGGTAAAGGGTGCTAATATCATCAGAGAATGTGTAGTTGCCATCATCAAGGAAAGTTGAAAGGCATCTTATAAATGATGGCATCAGGGAAGAAATGTAAGCATCAGGGATCAGTGGATGGTACCAGGGTGGCATAAATGGATGAAATGGATGACATTGGCAAGGGATGGATGACATTGGCAAGGGATGGATGACATTGCAAGGGATGGATGACATTGGCAAGGGATGGATGACATTGGCAAGGGATGGATGACATTGGCAAGGGATGGATGACATTGGCAAGGTTTGAAAATCTTGCAAACTTCCCAAACCTGGTTTGGGAAAGCTTTCTGATCTCAGAGGGAAAAGAAGCATTATAATTCAGGAAGACTATTGAAAACTGGTCTCAAATGTCCCTCTCCAGCCAATCACAAATTTGCATGGCTCTGAAACCCTTAATTAATCAGGTATCCTCCTTGCCAGACTTTTTCTTATGGTGCTAGGCTTATAAGCTTCACAAATAGCAAAGGGGAGTAAACTATTCAAACTTTTGTCTTTGTGGGAAAAACAAACAAGCATGAACAATGGGAAGGTGTAGATAAATTGAGAGCATTAGTGAGGGATCGAAGGCTGTGGTTGGCAGTAATGAATGGTATATCATAGAGGTATGGAGATGCAGGACTGCTTGCATTGCAGCTGAGATGTGATTGGCTGGCATTGGTGAGGGAAGGTAGATGTTATCACAGAGTATAGTGTTGCAGTGAGCTCCTTTCCTTTAATTGGGGTGTAACTACATGTTTATTTTCCAGGAACAGTTGACAACAATGAAGTCAAACCACTGTAGATCCATTACAGTGAGCTCAGGTAGATAGAACTAATGCTTATCACTAATTTCTTTGATGAAAATATAATTGTTTTTGATGAACTGTTTTTACTCAGGTGGCAACAGCAAATGCAGCTGGTGTTGGAGATGAATCTGATCCAATCACAGTTAAGACAGGTACGCATGTGGTAATTACCCTATCTCATGACCATGTAACTCTGTATTGACAGGTGAACCAGAGTTTTTATTTTCACTTATATATAAATCTGATTTTCTGTTTGTCTGTGGGTATAAGTACTAGTTGTAGTATTTACTTCAAGTTATACCTATACCTTCCATGCTATAAATATGCAATCTGGTCACATGACCTGATTCTAACTCACTTCTAACCGACCTTAAAAACATAGTTACCAGCCCAGTCCTTACCTCCATATAACCTCTACTAACCCTCTCTCTTTTTCAGTGTGTGTTTTCACAACATTGCTGGAACTGGTCAAATTTTCTTTTATAAATTTAACTTTTTTTCCAACAATTTTCTCCTTTGCAGCTTCTACCAGGCAAGTTTTTACGCTGCTCTATCTTATCCGGTTTGCCTTTTCAAGTCTTCTGAGGTAAGACGGCCATGGGTCCGGGATTTCTTCGGTCCAACTCACAAGACTTTCCCATCTAGCCTACACTTAGGATAGAGTGTTTTTGTGTCCATCTGTACAAAGTGGGTGGCTAGTTCGAGAGAGTCCCACTCTGGCGGTGGGTGATATTTTAGCCCCCAGAGCATCAAGTGTGCCTGTCTAGTGGACCTCTTGCCCCTGGGTTTAAATGTTTTACACCCTCGACCCCACCTTTCCACGAGGAGAGCCTAGCGTTATACTATGCATTGTATTAACATCTTCAGTACAGGTTCTTGTATTCATTAGGCCAATTGCTTCAATCGATTTTGGTGCATGCGTATTGGGTCGACGTCACCACAGGGTGTTCGAGGAGTCGACTTCTTACAGTTCCAAGGAGCTACAGTTGTTACAAGAGAGCCTATATTTTATTTAACGTTACCAGTACATATCGTGTTTTTCTTTTTCTCGCATATAATTAAGACATTTTTTTAAATTTTCAAGCTTGAATTTTGGGTCGTGGGAAAGACCTTGAGGGGAGTCTCTCCGACGTCTTCTTCACAGGAGATCTAATCTTTTGTTTTTATCTCCACAGACGCCAAGTTACTCAGTGGTTCGTGTTTTCCACGCCACCCCTACGCTATTAAAGAATTTACGTTCGGTGCATTTTTTCGGGTTTCTAACAATTTTCAGATATAAATTTTTCTGATAACATTTTTTTATGTACTAAAATGCTGTGGCTTGCCTCTCTATGTTTGATGAAGGGTCGTAGGTACATCCCCCGTAGGGGCGTCTTGGTGTAAGTGTATATGTATGCATTCATATATATTTTTAATTTCAGAAAAACGCCAAGAGGCGATATAAATCAATTAGTCTAAGAGTTTCTACTTACGCGAGGGCCACCTTCTCGATAGATTACTGAGTAGTGGAGGCCTGTGTTCCTAGTTTACTTTGTTAATCCATTTTCCTGATTAAGGCGCCTTTTCCTGGAGGCCCAGAATTCTGCCCCAAAGTTCTGACTCGATAGATTCGAATGTGTGAAGGCAAAGGGAGGGCCACGGGTGTTCGGTCTATCAGACGTAAAGTTACCCTGTTGGATATGTATTCAGGTGATTGAGTCTACATGCTAGATGTCACAATTTTTGAATAAACCACTATAAAGAAGCACCCCCTTCTTGATAAGATTACTGAGTTGTGGGAGGCGTGGATTTCTAGTGGGTAAACTTTTTGTACACCGCTGTGGTCCACGATTCCGTGATAGGGACAGGTAGGGCCACGTAAAGGCGGCGCCCAAAGAGGTTATACGTGAGTCACAAGTGATTTCACGGGTCCTTTCTGGTCCGTACAGCTTCGGTGATTGGATCCATACGGTTTCACAACCCGTGTTCATGGGTCCGTGACGGCTCCGTATGGGTCCATTTGACGGCTCCACGGTCTGTGTTTATGGCTCTGTACGGATCCATTTGACGGCTCCATATGGCTCCACGGCCCGTGTTTATGGGTCCATTGGACGGCTCCACGTCCCGTGTTTACAGGTCCATATGGTTCCATTGGACGGCTCTATACTGCTCCACGGCTTGTGTTTATGGGTCCGTACAGGTCCATTGACGGCTCCATACGGCTCCACGGCCCGTGTTTACGGGTCCGTCCATTGGACGGCTCCACGTCCCGTGTTTACAGGTCCTTATGGTTCCATTGGACGGCTCTATACTGCTCCACGGCCCGTGTTTACAGGTCCGTACGGGTCCATTGGACGGCTTCACGGCCTGTGTTTACGGGTCCGATGGACGGCTTTATGGTTTTATATGGCTCCACGGCTCTATGCCGTTCCGGCGAACGGATCCGTACGGCTCCATAGTTTTGTAACGGGATAACGTACACTGTACGATTAACCCGGAAATACACCCACTAGCTACGTGGTCAGGTGACAAGTTACAATCTTCGCAAGAAGTATAGCACCATGAGAGCTATTTTCTTCTTGGTCCCGTAGCCATTAGCTATGCAGTTCCACGGGCGTGTGAACGCCATTAATAAGATTGTCCGTGTTGAACGTTACAGTTTCGCAATTATTTTCACCAATATCATGGACACGGAGAACAGGTTCCCGAGTGTCGGTGCGTTACGTACCCAAGATGTTCTGCGATGTGTCGCGTGTAAACGCTTCTCTAAACCGTACGGCTCCAAGGAATGGGTAGTACGGCTTCAGTATTTTTTAACAGGATAACATACACCGTACGATAAACCTGGAAATAAACCCGCTAGCTACGAAGCTACATGGTCAGATGATAAGTGACAATCTTCACAAGAAGTATAGCATCATGAGAGCTATTTTCTTCTTGTTTCTGTAGCCATTAGCTAAGCAGTTCTGCAGCTGTGTGAATTGCCTCAGTAAGAATTTCCGCATTGAGCATTACAGTTCCGCAATATTTTTCATCAATATCATGGACATGGAGGACAGGTCCCTAGTGTCGGTGCGTTACGCGCCCAAGATGTCCCTCTATGACGCAAACTTAGGGCTGGGTAAATGCACCATACTACCTCTTTTATTTAAGAATAGTGACAGTTGAAAAAATATGCTTCTAACAAAAGTTGTTAGCCGTTTTGTAATACTTTTAATGTAGGAGTTAATGGAGGTTTCCCCCATGTAACGGTCGATTACCGACGTTATCGGAGAGCAAAGGTCACTTTGATTGCAACATATTCTGGAACAATACATTTTAAAAACAAAATTACGAACATTAGAGATCACATACATATTATTAAAAGAATGTTAGGCTATGACATTTTCATGTTTTATTTTTTTCTGCATATGAGTTCTAATTTGTTTACAGTTTTAGTTTCGCTACGGAAAAAGTATAGTTCCGTAATTCCCGGGCTACATGTTGCCCTACCTTTTAGGTATAGGCCTATAGAATAAAAGATATATAAAAAATGCGTACACAATTGGGGGCAGGGGGGATTTGTTTCAGCTCAATTCGCATCTTATGCCCCCAAGTTTGGATAAGAAGCCATGCATGCTCCTTCACGTTGAAGATGTGAATTTACGGACCCAAGATTCATTGTATGAACATGTGTTTCTGCATCTCATCCACCCCATGCCCATTTCAGAATTAAATGGTCTGATCAGGGGCAGCGGAACGTTAAAAAAATTGGGGGATATAATGAGGTAAAGTGACATGTGATAACAATATTGCGGGGGGAAAGGGGGAAATTAGGTCAAGTAACGTGATACGTTCACCTAAAATTATTGGGCTGAAACCTGCACACCCCCTTCCCAGCTCTGCCGCCTTTGCTGATTGCAAGTCATCATTGATGATAGGACCTAAATAAATGATTAAAACCTTGTTATGAACGCACAATTAAGTTTCGTGTAACTAGCATGACCACTTTAATATGAAATTCAAATTGGTTCTTCCCGTTTTTCTGTTTGTATTATATTCAACATTCATCATATTCATGTAACGATAATGTAACGATCCTCTGGTCTAACCCGATTATTCGTTCCCACATTGAAAACAAAACAACTGTAACTTGATACAAAGATAGAAAGCGGGATTACGTAATTTCCTCTTTGATGCCGCTACTGCTGCGAGAAAAATCTGGGTCACTGCCAAACTGCGTTTAGAGCAATGATACGGTCTAATCTGCTGCACGGTATAATTCAGTGCACATGAAATAGCTTTTTGAATGATTTAGCCATTTTATTTTCACCCAAATCAGCACTGATAGGGCTGTTATGTAGCAATAAATATTCAAGTGTTTGAAGTTTTTATACAAAAACCCTAAAATGATTGTTTATTGTCTGTAACTACAAATGTTGAGAAACGCTATAGCGGCCACGTATGAATTCCGCAACTGGGGAAAACAGATCACAAGGCGTGGGAATATTGCCGAGTTTTGAGCATGAGCAGGCTGTTACCTCATTAATTTATGTCAACACGTGCTGATTTTGTGATGCGTAATCCAGTCGCAAAAACAATAACAATACCCAGGCAAACATTTAATCCATCTGTAAATACAATTATTAGTTTGAAATAATTGTTAATCTTTGAAGTAAATGTTAAAAGACATGGATAAATCTGTAATTTTCATCACAATAGGTGTAAAACTAGAATTTCTTCAATGTTTTTATAGCACATTAGCAGACTCTTAAAAGCTGGAAGAATACTTTCAACGATAGGCCAAAGGTCATCGTTGCGTATGAATTTTCTTGATTTCTTTGCATTGCTACCCTGGTTTGATTCATTGATTCTTGTGTTTCTAACCTTCAACGCCAACTATTACGCAAATTCTTCTGGGCCAACTATTACTTTAGGAACAGGTAGATCGGAAAAACAAAACATAGGGTCGAGGGGATTATAAAACCTTTGACATAGAGAGGAGAAAAAAAGACACACTGTAGCACATTTATATAGAATATATGGAATTAATTTATATTTTCGGGATGGTAAAGTAGGATAAATTTTTGTTTTTATTTCAGTTTATTCCTGCACTTACATGTATCCCAAAATTTGATTTAACCTTTTTTTTAATATGGGAAAACTATGTCGAAACTTCAAGGGAATAAACAAAAGAGGAGATTGCTATTTTTTTTCTAGAATTCATTTTGACGATCGTTATACCGCGGTATGCATGGTGAGGTAGGATAAACTTATTTTATTTTACTTTCTTCATGCCCTCACCTCCCAAAAACAGATGCAACAATTAAGTTTATAATTTTCCAAATATAACCTTTTTCATATTGGAAAACTAAATCGAAATTTTCCGGGGAATAAAGAAGACAATAATCAAATATATTTTGAAAATCGTGAACTTGTATGCCACGACGGTCGCGTCCATCAAATATGAATATTTTCACAATGACAAAGTCTTATAGTATACCGCGGCGGTTGCGTACATCTAATCTGTTTATTATCATGTTGGCAATTCCTATACCGCGGCGGCCGCGAAATTATTCATGCGTAAATTACCCAGCTCATCAGAAATCGTAATACGCGGCGCCGATTGTGGATGGTCTATTGTTAAAAGTCACCTGCATAGTAACAGTCTGAAGCTGCGTCGGCTGCAGTTATACGGCGGCTGCCGCTATTATGACAACGGGCCTAAAGGGGTTATACGTAAGTTACTAACTTTTTTACAGCTCGTTGTAGAGCCATTGGATTACTTTCATGGGTCCATATGGGTCCGTACGGTGATTGGTTCTATACGGCCCCGTGACTTGTTTCCACAGCCCTGTAAGGGTTCATAATACCGCCCTACGGGTCATGAGATGGCTCCGTACGGGTCCGTACAGTTTCGTAGCCAACAACTTTTGGTGCCATACGGCTCCGGCGAATAGGTCCGTACGGCTCCATAGTTCTTCAGCGGGGTAACGAACAATGTACGACAAACCCGAAAATAGACCCTTTAGCTATGAAGCTACATGGTAACAAGTAACAATCTTCACAAGGAGTATAGCATCACGAGAGCTATTTTCTTCTTGTTACCGTAGCCATCAGCTACGCAGTTCCACATCTATGTGAGCTACATTAGTAAGATTTCTGCGTTGAATGTCACGGTTCCGCAAAAATTTCACCAGTATCATGGACATGAAGGACAGGTCCCCAAATGTCGGTGTGTTACGCACCCAGGATGCCCCGCCATGCGTCGCGTGTAAGCGCTTCCTTAGGTTACGAAGCTTGGTGGTCAGGTGATAAGAAAACCATCTCCACGAGAGGCATAGCATCACGAGAGCTATTTTCTCTGTGTTACGTAGTTCCATGACCGTCCGAACTACACTGAATATAATTTTCGCGTTGAACGTGACGTTCCGCCTAAATGATAAAGAGATTAACGCGGTTTTACCCCCACAAGACCTACATGGGATAACGTACAACCCGGGTAACACAACTTCGGGATAAGGCGACCGATAGCCGCATGCTACAGAGTTCAGCGGTTGTCATTCTTACCGGGACGTGTATAGCGTTCAACTGCAGTCCCCACACATAGCCACTGGCTACGCTGCTTCGTGGTGAACAGATACAAATGGAGTTAACAGCATACACCAGCAGTGCAACTGCGTGGGTAGCGATCAGTAGCCAGGAGCTACAGAGTTCTGTGGCTGTTATTCTTACCGGGACATGTACTGAGTACGATGGTAGTCCCCCACTTCCCCATGTAGCTATCAGCTTCGTAGCTCTGTAGTGAAACAAACAGAGTTTACGGCTCCTATAGCTTGCGTAGCATGTGAACTCTTCCATATCCCATATGGCTCCAGTATATTTTTAGCTATTCCAACAGAAACGCGTACTGAATACGACTTTACTCCCTCATGCGTAGCCACTTACTCAGTGGTCCCGTGGTGAATAGAAGTATACTGAGGTAACGACTCATGTAATGAATAAGTGCTGTAGAAATGTAATTCAATAATAATATTAGCAGATGTAGTACGTTAACGCTAACGTAGACCCAGACGGTTCTATTTTGTACTGATAGCTATTACATTAGGGACACCTACCAGTATGGCGGTAGTCCCCCTAACGTAGCCACTAGCTTTGTTGCTTCGTGGTGAAGAGAGGCAAACTGGGTGGATGGCTAGTGGAACTTACTTGTAACGTTGACTCTTTGTAGATCCATAACGGCTCTATACTACTTAAGAGTGACGCCTACTGAGTACAGCGTTTATAGTCCCCCACATAGCCACTAGCTTCTCAGCTCTGTGATGAAGGGTGTTTAGCGGAATTAACGGCCCGTGTAGTATACACAGGATGTCAACTCTTTCGTGATTTTTAACCCAGTGCTTGGGTTAACGACTCATACAGTTGACGTAGTACGTTAAACCCCCTGTCAAAATTAACTCCATGAAGTATACTTTTCTTGACATAGGTGGCCTTTTGATAGACAATCTCACGATTGGGGTAGCTATTAAAAACAACAGCATGTATAGTTTATACTATACTTTAACACCTTCTTAAAGCAGTTCAATGCAGCTTGTGGCTTCACGGCCTGTTAGTTAACTACCCGTACAGACATATGGTATTAGTTTTCTCCACATCCGTAGCCATAGGCTCCGCAGTTCCAAGATTGTAATTATACGTCGTACGTTGACACCTTTTCCATTCAACTTCATTGACAAGTTTCACTGTTGATAGGTGTGGCCTAGAGCTACACGGTTCCGCAACTGCTACAGTTTTCAAACATCGCCTCAGAGTCGTTGACAGTGACTTACGGTTCCGAGGTCTTACGACCCAAAACCATCTCGCAGCTACATAGCCTTACACGGTTAGCATACGTTTTATATGAACAGCCTGCCTTTTAATTTATTAACCATTGGTTTAGTGCAGTAAAGTTTAAACAAACTTTGCTCAGGGTCAGCAGTCTTATCTGCCACATTGCTCCTCAATCACCGGGGGGCTCCACACCTCCGCTGTTGTACAAGTCTTTTACAGAGTTAACGGCCCGTAAAGTGTACGACGTACGTTAACCCTAAGTTAGAATTAACTTATCAGCCTGAATGACTCTTCCCGCTCAACGGCACTTTACCCTTGGCATTTCGCCGACGTTCGGCATTTCGCTCATTTCTCTCCCCCGGTTCTCTCCAC
Source organism: Chiridota heheva (assembly GCA_020152595.1). Taxonomy (NCBI): domain Eukaryota; kingdom Metazoa; phylum Echinodermata; class Holothuroidea; order Apodida; family Chiridotidae; genus Chiridota; species Chiridota heheva. The sequence goes on from JAIGNY010002193.1 coordinate 15,309, forward strand.
AACGGAGCAGATCCCGGAGTAGGGACAGAGAAAGATGCTGGAAGCTCTAATGGGAAGAATTGTAGTTTCATCCATGGGAGGATGTTTCCTTCCTTCATGGACCTCTTTACGTCCAGACTTCCGTCTTGGATCACACATGCCGTGGAGGAGAAGCTGTTGCCTCCCACACACCACCGGCCATCAGCGACCAATGCGTACACCCTCAGACTTGGCGAGTCATGGAGAGGACAGTGTTTTTGTCTACCTTCGGGCTGAAGATGGTCTCATTCAGTACCTCCATTTTACACGTTTAGTCAGTGACTACCCCCGTTTGGTGGTGGTGCGGATGCTCCCACCTGTTGTGAGGAATGAAGTTTCCACCCATCAGACTTTTACCGTCAGTGCCGACAGATGTGTTTTGGTCGAGGTAGGGGCACATTTCATGTGACCCCCTATGACAGAAACTTGGACAGGTACTTGGCCTTTTTCACAGGCAGTATGCCGGGCATTTTTTACCTTTTACCGCCAGTGCTGAGCAAGGCAGTTCAGATTAGCGCCGACTTTACACCACTCTTGTGGTCTCCTTTTCGGACAGAGAGGAACGGACTCCAAGTGTTTTTGAAATCCTTCCTCTCGACTCGGCGCAGGACGAACTATGCCAGCCTTAAGGCCCCTCACCTCAGACTAGGAGAACATGATCACAATCGTCTCGCTTCAGTGGAACCCCCACAGGATGGGTGTGCTTCCCATAGGTGACCAGAGTGATCAGGACCTTATTCGGTCTCCCAGACGTAGGTCTGTCTGCATCCGTGGACGATTGCAAGCTATCGATTCTTTGCGTCCTATCTCCTGACCCACGGGTTTCGGGGTCGACGCATTTACTTTCAAAGGGACTTACTGTGTGAGTTACGTTTTTCGCTAGTACCGAGTATGCTAAGCAAGGTGACGTACGACTGATGGCGCCCACTTGGCCCGGCCAACTGCGGTTTCCTCAGCTGCTCAAGACCTTGCAAGCTTTCTGTACGAGCCTTGGGTCAGGGACAACTTTTGTCTTTTTTTTCGGGCTCCGGCAAACTGCATCACAGTCCCAGAGCACTTCGTTTGACAGTGTGGCCTTTGTCCTCTGATTTTCGGCGTAGCAAGGCCTTTCTGAGGAGTTGTTCACCCCCTCCCCATTTTGGAGGGGGGCCCTCTCTCAGACTTGATTCAGTCACGGACGCTGGGATAGCTTGCAGCCATCCACCGAGGTTTTCTAGTTGGGTCGACAGACATCGACTCGCGACCACTGGGAAGATACACGGAGATCTCACCGTACTGTGTCACGAGACATTTTCCTCTGATGGATTGTCCATAAGCAATCTCTTAAAGTAGTTGACACTGTTTATGGAACGGCCCGGGTATGCACTCGGGCTCGAGGCATAGCCCCTTTCATGAGATTTCTCGTGCCGCCGTCCAGGAAAACGCATATCACGATTTTGTTCCCTTGTTTTTGCCTAACTTGTTACCCCGCTAACTTTTGCTCTTATGCAGCTACGTGCATAAAAAATTTTTCCCTGGTCTGGAAATTCTTCAATTCGTTTTAGCTAGTACAGGCTTCATTCCCAATCGTATTTTACTAGCCGTTTCCGTCTGGTGGACAAACCCGGTGCGTTTTGTGGCGTTATTGTAGACACTACTATGATATTCATATCGTGTCCAAACGCTCTTTCGGTTGGCATGTTTTCCAAGTTTCTAACTGAGGTTCATGCAATGTTTGCCTCAGTTACTGTTAACGAATAGTGCCTTGTTTGGTTTGACTGTAACTAGAAGTGGTTTACTATGTTTTAGTACTTCCACTCTGAAGTCTTTCATCCTTAAGAGGAGAAGGAATTTCGTCCTTTAAGCGGGATAAGATTAGTGAGAGTTTTAATACCAGCCTGGAGAAACTGTGCTGCGACCTGAACTCCCTTCCTTCCTTCCTATCCTTGGTTGCAATCTGATTGCATATTTATAGCATGGAAGGTACGGTATAACTTGAAGTAAATTTACCCCGCTAAGCATAGCGGGGATATTTACAAGAGTTAAACTTACCTTCCATGCATCCCGGCCCGCCTCCCCTCTCGTTCAGGCCTCGGTGGAATGTTAAATGAAGATAAGTAGAGATTATATGGAGGTCAGGACTGGGCTGGTAACTATGTTTTTATGGTCGGTTAGAAGTGCGTTAGAATCAGGTCATGTGACCAGATTGCATATTTATAGCATGGAAGGTAAGTATAACTCTTGTAAATATTCCCGCTACGCTTAGCGGGGTAAATATTACAAAACTTTTTACATGAAGCCATCTAGAATTACCTTTGACCACCTGCCACAAGATCACAACAGGTTGACTGGAAATGAGAGTAGAATGGTTTTGATGTATTTCTTTGATTTGTTTTTCTTTCTCTTATTATGAATATAATTGTTTCAGAACAGATGGGAAAAATATGTTCCTGTAAACA
>JAIGNY010002194.1:0-17668 GCA_020152595.1 Chiridota heheva
CAGGCTTGAACCCAGGACCTCGTGGTCTGTAGACATGTATGATAACCGCTACACCACAGTAGGTAGATAAATGTTAAGAACCTGGCGAAGATCTCGCTTTATACTTGCGTTAAAGGGCGTCCACTTATGACAACTGGCCTTACGGTTAAACGGTTATGGACCGTAATGGTGACACTGTACATTTATGAAAAAATGCTAACTGTCACAACCTTAGCTGATAGTTTGGCCGATTACCGGCTAAATATAACAAATTTGGCCGTTTTGAAACATGTTTGGTCAGTAATCTTTTTTCAGTGCCAGCCAAATGAAATTAATTTAACATTTATGAAGTTTAATGTGTAAATGTTACACATTTTGTTATGTTTACAAAATGTATTTTCTAACTATATGTTGTAGTGGAATTTACCTATGACCTCGCCAACGTCAGTAATCAAAGTGAGACATGATGGCACCATGCATTGAATGTCACATAGCTTTTGTTAGAAGCATAATTTTCAGACATCGCTATAACATGAACCTCATTGCACCCACCGTAAAACTAAGTCATTACTGAGAACCAATCTGACAGTCATTCACAGCTAACTTCGTTTGCACATATGACCTGACTGTTAAGGTGCCATTAAACCCAAACAAACAAACTGAATACAAGTCATGCAGGAAAGTTGAAACTCAAACTTTAAAAACATCATAAAAGTACATATGACAAAAATAAAATCAGTAAAAGCAATCAATTCTTCTTGCATTGTAATGGGTTGAGCTATAACATCATTGATGTCTAGTTGTAACTTGGAACTTTTCTGAAGTTTAAAGTCAACTTTTATAACAGCTTATTTTAAGCCTTATAGTTTAACAGTAAACAATTATTTTAAAGTTTTATACTGTACAAATCCACATTGCAATAGCATTAAACAAAATTATCTCCTTAGCTTCTGAGTAGTTTCATCAAAATTTTCAGCAAGTTGTTTTCTAGTCCTCACTATTTAAAATAATTAGTCATGATATGATATCATGAATTTTATGAGTTTATATTGTACATCCTAGCTGCATTGTAACTTGTAATAGATCTCTTTTTAAAGGGAGGGGTTCTTGACATAGCCTAGTATCTATCAAAAGTTTATTTTCAAGACCTACCCTATTATTTGAGAATACAGTATTTGCATGTACTGTATGTGGCTATAATGCTCAGAATGAGTCCCATAGGTATGGGCCATATACTTTAGACAGTAGAATGCATTGATGTTTCTTCAGTATTGCACAAAATGGTCCCCTGATACCTGCGTTTACAATTTTTATTTCATGAAATTTGAAGACAATTATCAGACAATAAGAAGAGATAAGATTGAAAAACTGAAGATTAAAAAATAATGGGGAGAAGATTAGAAAAAAGAGACATTATAACATTCGCCCTTGAAATATATGCACTCCTTTATAGTCATGTTTGGCTTGGTTTGGGTCGGATTGGCTTAGTTTGGGTCAGTTTGGCTTGGTTTGGGTCGGATTGGCTTGGTTTGGGTCGGTTTGGCTTGGTTTGGCTTGTTTTGGGTCGGATTGGCTTAGTTTGGGTCAGTTTGGCTTGGTTTGGCTTGTTTTGGGTCGGATTGGCTTAGTTTAGGTCGGTTTGGCTTGGTTTGGGTCGGATTGGCTTGGTTTGGGTCAGTTTGGCTTGGTTTGGCTTGTTTTGGGTCGGATTGGCTTAGTTTGGGTCGGTTTGGCTTGGTTTGGGTCGGATTGGCTTGGTTTGGGTCAGTTTGGCTTGTTTTGGGTCGGATTGGCTTAGTTTAGGTCAGTTTGGCTTGGTTTGGGTCAATTGGCTTGGTTTGAGTCAGTTTGGCTTGGTTTGGCTTGTTTTGGGTCGGATTGGCTTGTTTTGGGTCAGTTTGGCTTGTTTTGGGTCGGATTAACTTGGTTTGGGTCGGTTTGGCTTGGTTTGTGACGGTTTAAGATTATTACACTTATATGGCGCATTATTTAAATAACTTATTTTACTGCGCCTTTTTTAAGATTACAATAAAAAGATTAGAAAAAAGACATAACATACGCCATGAAATATATGCACTCCTTTATAGTCATGTTTGGCTTGGTTTGGGTCAGTTTGGCTTGGTTTGGGTCAGGTTGGCTTGTATTGGGCCTGTTTTGCTTAGTTTAGGTCGGTTTGGCTTGATTTGGGTCAGTTTGGCTTGGTTTGTGTCGGTTTAAGTTTAAGTTTATTGCACTTATATGGCGCATTATCTAAATAACTTATTCTGTCTACTAACTGTGGTGTAGCGGTTATCATACCTGTCTACAGACCACGAGGCCCTGGGTTCGAGCCTGGGTTGGGTAGACACGCCAGTGCACCACAACTGGTTATCAAAGGCCGTGGACATTGACTTGGTTGTCGATGTTATGTCTGTCCGTACGTCGTACCTGTGTTCTCGTCCGGGTCGTATTAAGCGTTTCGTGATAGCAGTGTTACTATCATAACCGAATACGCAGGCGACGACCCCGTCATTGTAATTGTGTGTTCACTCGTCGTCGCATAACTTATTCTAATGCGCCTTTTTTAAGATTAAAAAGAAAAAAAAGACATAAAATTCGCCCGGAAATATATGCGCTCCTTTATAGTCATGTTTGGCTTGGTTTGGGTCAGATTGGCTAGGTTTGCGTCGGCTTGGTTTGGTTTGGGTCGGATTGGCTAGGTTTGCGTCGGCTTGGTTTGGTTTGGGTCGGATTGGCATGGTTTGGCTTGGTTTGGGTCGGTTTGGCTTGGTTTGGATCGGTTTGGCTGGGTTTGGTCGGTTTGGCCTGGTTTGGTCGGTTTGGCTTGGTTTGATTTGGATCGTTTTGGCTTGGTTTGGGTCAGTTTGGGTCGGCTTGGCCCCAGTAGTTATACAGGTTCACATAATTACGGTGATGTAAGGGATGAGGGGATTTTTTCTCTTGAAAAGTGGAACTTTAATTTTGACAAAGTAATTATAATGTGAAAAATATTCGTTGAAGTCATTGTAACTAGAAATATGTGGTTGATGTGTAGGGTGGAGTTGCAGGCGCAGGCCTTGTGCATATGACATTGTTTCAAAGGACTTTATGTACCCTTTACATCTTACCGAGTAGTTCTGAGTTCTGCCAATTTATCTCAATTAGGAAGTTATAATTTTTTCTGAAAGAAATTATGCCCTTTGAAATTAGTGGGTCATTATTTTTCTTGATATGTCACCTCTCTATTCATTTAGATGTATCAGTAAGGTTTAGGGTTCCATGTTCTCACGTCCTTTTCTATGCCAGATTTTAGATTTTAAGTGCGTTGCACATAATTGACCACCATCTTGAACCATTTGCACAATGTTTTTAAACATTATTGGGGAGACAGGAGTGCCAATCTTAAACATTGACGAGTTGATACCAACTTGCTACCACGCCCTTTGTTCAAAAAGCTGTGTGATAATCTTGTTTGTATTTTCACCTTCCAACTTTGAGCTCCCTAAGGTATACAAATTCCAATTCCAATTCCATTTTTTGGATCATATCTTTGTTGCTATTATCTATCTGTTTAAATTTAAATTTTATAGTAGCACCTTTGTGTATTTGTTGTGGTATTGTAACTAACGAAAGCCTTGAGCATTTGCTGTTAGATTTCAAAATGGTATTTCTAAATACATATTTTTAATTTCTCTTTCCGAGTAGTTTGCTTTTGTTTGTTAGATGATTTGAAACACTTTATTAATTTTCTTATTTTGAATACAAAATATTATTTGCATTCTAGTAGATGCAAGAACAGTTGACCTGATTTTATGACATTTCGTTTTAAATTCTGACAATGCTTAGAAGTGGTTTTTTTTTTTTTTTGGTTCCTATGCTAATAGCATAAGGAACCTATGCAGTCATGCTGGCCTGTGTATGTATGTGTGTGTATGTATGTATGTATGTGCCAGCAAGCTCGCAAGCTCCTTTTTTCCCAAAATAGTTTCTGTAATGTAAATATAAGGTCACAATTGCTTCTACAATCATTAAATCTGTAATAGGCATGGAAATAAATCATAATGAGATGAGTGACATTCCATAGCCATTCAGAAAGAGAAAATTATAATAACTCATATGTCTTGTTAAAAATGGGACTATGATCAAGGTTGTTGAAGAGTTGTGACATAGCACTAACCTGAGCGAAGTAATTAATTCTATTTAAAAAAAAATCAGGACAGATAAAAGTGGGTGTTTTATGCCATAAAGCCCCGGGGATATCATTTGGCGGAAATGGTTTCACATGGACTGTCTGTGGGTTATTCAGGAAGGTCATATATATGATTCTGTAATTAAAAGAATATTCCTTTAGTTTTTCATGTATTGATTGAAAATGACAATTCAAACTAAAACTTTTCTTTTGTAGTGTTGATGTTCCCTTTATATTCATTTCATATATTAACCAGAACCATGAGGTTTTGTGGTTCCGATGCTTTTTTTTTATAAGCTGATTGATTTGAAAAATTTGTATTAAAGTGGTCCTGTCATACCTTCTAAAAGATGAGATTTAACTTGATATAGGTTTTTCATATCCTTAAATTCAATAATCCGTCAAGAAATCCTGGTTCTAAGTCCATTTTCATGATGAAAAAGGAGAAATTAATCGTTTATTGCTTGCTCCGAAAAATTGTTGAAAGGGATTTATGACGTCACAACTTTTCAAGTTGCTACCTTATTTCAGGGACTACTGATCGTAAAGAAGGCATGACACACATACTAACCATGTACAAATAGCGTCTGATTGAAAACAAATTTGGCCTGTTCAGATCTTAATTTGTCATTTTCAAGTTCAAGCTATGATAAAAATGATTTGGAAATAAATGAACAACATTCTCATTATGAAGGGATGTTGTTCCATTTGAATTTGAACCGCTTGCAGACAGGAAAGAAGGATCAGGCTTACATCCCATATACACGGTCCTACAGTACAAAGCCTGCGTAATCAGCATGATATTCTTACTGTTTAGCAAGTAATATTTTGTTAAACATAATCAAATTGAAGTGTTTGCAACAAGATCTACCTTTCTTTTTTTACGTCTAATGGAAAAATAAAGTTGTATTGATCAATTTTCAAGTCTCTGTCGCTTGACGTTTAGTCACCAGGCCTGCGTGAACTGAATAGTTCATTCACGCAATTCCGTTTGCATTTTTGCACGTAAATTGAAAGTTTTTGAAGAAATTGTGAACATTTTGTTAGGTCATTTTTAAAGTTTTGATATGCTAAAAGGGACGGCGGGGCATATGGACACAATAATTACAATTCAGTTATATTTTATAGATTTTTCTTCCTTCAATCATATTCCACACTATATATAAATAAATCATACAAATTTTCAACTGATTAAGTAGCCCAGTCGGTTACGGCTTCGTCTTTCGAGCAAGAGGTTATGAGTTTGAATCTCACCGATTTTTGTATTTCCCCCCTCGTGTTTCGTTCATTTGAATTTGTATTACTCGAAGAACAGGTAATTTTTCATGTCAGAGACGTTGCGGTCAAGCTACTGTTTAAATCGAACAGAACGGGTAACAATCTCGCGTGAGCTGAATATAATACTATACCCGGTAAGCCCCGAAAACTCGGTTTATGTCAAGTGCACAAAATAAGTCCAAAATTGTCTTGTTTTGTTGCCCTTTGCCATTGACAAAGGGTTTTTAGTTTGAGAATTGGTATTACTGCATCCTCCAACTACACAACGTTGCGGAATTTTGTTTAATTATTTTCTTTGAAAATGTAATATTTTAGAAGAACAAACAGAGATGCTGTCGATACTAGTTGTGAAATTTCAATAGCGGACACACGTTATACGTGGCCTCGATGCATTGTTTACATACAGTCGTTTCCAAAATGACATCATTGCATATTGAGCCTTATGCTGATTTTTTTTGCGTCAAGGTGACGAAAAATGCATTGATCTTTTGCGATTTTCTCGCAACAAATGGGGTTTGTGCAGAAAAAGTTATATTTTTGCAAATCAAACAATCCAAATAACATATTTAACGTAAGATCCGATCCCTTGGCAGGACCACTTTAACTGTCACGTTATTGCATCATGAAATATTTGTTCCTTGATATTTATTCATAAGCCACACCCACTATGCAGATCAATACAAATGTTGACAACATTTGCATTTGCACAATGATTAACAACATTGCCATAGCACATATGATGCAAAAGAGGTTGCTCATTTATTGTATTTCAAGAATTTGTCAGTATGCCCCACCTTAACCACTTACTCAATAATATTTATGACATCACTACCACAACATTAGAACATACTGTATGTACAGACCATAATCCATCTGTGTAAGTGATATAGCATAAATCTGGTATAATGTTCATGAGATACAGTATGGTGTTCATATCAGTTAGCACTTTCACATTAAGCCAGTGGCTTATTAATGACGTCTGCTGATAACATAAGTATGTACACAATAACCAACACAATTATCATGCCCAGTATGATGCAAAACGGATATACAGTTGCTCATTTATCACGTTTTCAATATTTGCACTTTAAGCCCCGCCCACGTATTAATACGCATGATATCACCACAAAAAAGCCACATCTACAGACCATGGGTTATCTGTGTACCAAATATGAGTTTACCGTTCTTCGGTATTATGTTTACAAGCTCTTTTCAACAAAACCATATTAAGCCCCACTCACTACGCATACTAAAGAAATTCAAGTTTTTACATCATGAACATGTACATAGAACTAAAACACTGATTAACCTGTGTAACTGTGCAAACAGATAGAGTAACTGAAGTGAAGGTGATTAATATCTTCAAGTTATCAGGCACTAACAAACAAAACCGTTATCTTAACCAAGAAATGACCCCTTGATCCATATAGAAACTACAGTTCCATGAAGGATCAGAAGAGATTATTCATAGAAAATTGTAAAGATAATATATGGGTTCTCAGATAATGGGAGTATGTAAACTGGCAATAAATGGCAGGATGTTTATAACAGAAACTTCAAAATTAAATAATTTGTAGTATGTTTTCCCAAGAGGGGTAATTTTGGAGTTAAAGAGGACAGAATTCAGAGCTCTCAAATGTCTAAGTTTATCAGTGAAGCCAATGACCATATTCATTAATATGCATAATGGGCGGGGCTTAACATGATTTTATGAAAAGAGCTTGGTAAGCTTGGTAAGCATGGTATCTCAAGAATGGTAAACTAGATTCATGTCATATCTTATACACAGAAAGCCCATGGTCTGCAGAATACAGATGTGTCTAATTGTTTTTTGGTGGTGATATCATGCATATTAATGAGTAGGTGGGGCTTAATGTAAAAAAAATCTTTAAATGGACTGTGCTACACAGATAGTCCATGATCTGTAGAAATGCCCTATTGTTTTTGGTGATGTCATACATGTTAATTAGTAGGAAGGACTTAATGTGGAAATCTCGAAATGCTCATTTTTATTAATCACATTTCTGTTTTGTTCATATCATGATTTTAGCTAGTTGTACGTGTTCATTTTATAAAAACATTGAATTTCATAAATATGCATAGTGGGCGGGGCTTAATATGATTTTGCTGAAAGAGCTTGTAAAAACGATATCTCAAATATTTCGTAATATGCAATGACATAACAGTTTACAAAATCAATCAGCATGAAAAAAGCATCGAAACCACAAAACCTTTTGGTTCTCGTTCATAAAAACTATTATTACTAGTTAAACAAATTGAAGGAGTGTTGTTTCTGCGCATTTCATTTCATAAAAGTTTAATATTACAAAATGTTACATAAGATCAAGATATTCTGCTCTAAAAGTATAATTCCACTCTAAATTGTGACTGATTTTGTACAAAATATGTTGATATCAATTTGATCAATTGTGTACTTTTGCATTTTGTAATGTCAAAAAGCAATACCGAAATTCTGAGATGAGATAACAAATAGAGACAAAAATTAGACTAATTTCCAGAAGAGGCAACTGCTTTTACAACTTCCTGGGAAAACACATTCTACTTTTACTCCAAAGCTAAAGAATCATTTCAAAATTGTGATTTTTTTATTTTATTTCGAAGTCTGAAAAATATTTACTTTCCCTTATTTTTTCACTTTGTCCACTATGCTGTGCAAAACACTCAACAGGTACTGTACATGTACTGCATTTGTAACACCCTGTACAGTATATTTTGGACTGGAGATATCTTGAAGGTTAGTAAAATAAGACAATCAAGGTGAAAACATATCATATATAAACACATAGGTGGGAGAATCAAGCACTTAATGGCTCAAGGTAACTATAAATTCTGACTTACAGTCTTGGTCGATCTCAATTTACAATTCCATGATTTAAGCCAGTTCCAGCTGTAACTGTAAGCTGTGAATGTTTTGCCAAATTTAAGTTTAAACAAGGCAAAGGATAATTTGACAGAATATTCTATTTGAGTGTGTGTAACAGATTCACAATTTCAGCATAATTGGAAGAAAACCTGCTAGAAGCATTTTACAACATTTCGCAGATTCACAACTGCAGCTTAATTGGAAGAAAATATGCTATAAACATTTTGAAGTTTCAAGCCATAAATTATGCCTATTTGATTGTAACTTTGTAATATTAAAACAAGAAACTTATTAATGTCCTTATGTTACTGTAACTGTTATTCAAACTTCACCACCATTCTTTGAATGGGAGTGGTTGAATATGACCAAGAGGTTTGAATTTCCATCATGGTACCTTCTATACAAATTTAGCATGAATAAGAAGGTTTTAGTGACAACCTTTAGGACAATAGTTGAAAGGACTATCAGATTTGGAAATTACAGATATATTTGAGTAATTTACAAACTTTTCTGTTTAGAATTTTAAACTATTTCTGTCGAATATAATCTATACATATCCACATACTGTACAGTAGACTAAGACATTTTGATAATTAAAACACTGTACAAGTTGCTTTGTGGATGCTTCAAAGACAATTCTCATGAAAATTGTAAGCTTTTTAACATGAACACTGCTACATCAATAGTCTTTTAACATAATTTGTATATGCTCTGTAACATGTAGCAAACCTCAATGAGGACACCAATTATATTTGAAACCCTTACTTTAGTGGGGAGGATGGATGACTTACTTAGGATTCGGAATCGAATTGGAAGCAGGGTTGAGTGACTTACATGTACTTCTAATTCATAATCAGATCTGAAGAAGGGGTGGGGGGTGACTGACCCGTATTTCCATTTCCAATCTCGGTCATTTTACTCACCCAATCAACCCTAATCCCAATCCCAATCCCAGTCATTTTACCTACTCACCCACCCACCCCTAATCACAATCCCGGTCATTTTACCCACCCACCCACTTCTAATCCCAATCCCAATCCCGGTCATTTTACCTAACCACCCACCCACCCCTAATCCCAATTCCAATCGCGGTCATTTTACCCATCGACCCACCCGTTATCCCAATCCCAATCCCGGTCATTTTATCCACCTCCACCTCCAATCCCAACCTAAATTAAGAGGTTCATATATATAATTGGTGTCCTCATTGAGGTTTGCTACATGTTGCACAACATATAAAGAGAATGTTTAAAAGACTATTGATGTAGCAGTTTTCAGTTTTCAGCTTTACATTTTCAGCAGAATTGTTTTTAAAGCATCCACTAAGCAACTTGTATAGTTTGAATGTGTTTTAATTTTCAAGATTTCTTAGTCTACTGTACAGTATGTGGTGGAATTTCTGAAGTAGTAAGATGAAGGTACTGTATATGGACGTGTAGATATTATATTCAACAGAAAGAGCTTTAAATTCCAAACAGAAAAGTTTGTAAATTACTCAAATATATCTGTAATTTCCAAATCTGATAGTCCTTTCAACTATTGTCCTAAAGGTTGTCACTAAAACCTTCTTATTCATGCTAAATTTGTATAGAAGGTACCATGATGGAAATTCAAACCTCTTGGTCATATTCAACCACTCCCATTCAAAGAATGGTGGTGAAGTTTGAATAACAGTTACAGTAACATAAGGACATTAATAAGTTTCTTGTTTTAATATTACAAAGTTACAATCAAATAGGCATAATTTATGGCTTGAAACTTCAAAATGTTTATAGCATATTTTCTTCCAATTAAGCTGCAGTTGTGAATCTGCGAAATGTTGTAAAATGCTTCTAGCAGGTTTTCTTCCAATTATGCTGAAATTGTGAATCTGTTACACACACTCAAATAGAATATTCTGTCAAATTATCCTTTGCCTTGTTTAAACTTAAATTTGGCAAAACATTCACAGCTTACAGTTACAGCTTGAATCTTGGAAATGTAAACTGAGATCAATCAAGAGTCATCTCAAGATTTTTGAATCTATAGTCACCTTGGGACCATTAAGAGTTTGATTCTCCCATATATGTGTTTATATATGAAAAGATTTCACCTTGATTGTCTTATTTTACTAGCCTTCAAGATATATCTAGTCTGAAATAAACTGTATAGGGTGATACAAATACAGTGCACGTACATGTACAGGACCTGTTGAGTGTTTTGCACAGCATAGTTGACAAAAATAAAAAATAAGGGAAAGTAAATATTTTTTAGAATTGGAAATAAAAAAAATCACGATTTTGAAATTATTCTTTAGCTTTGGAGTAAAAGTAGAGTGTGTTTTCTCAGGAATAGTTGGAAATTAGTCTTAATTGTATTGTCTCTATTTGTTATCTCATCTCAGAATTTCGGTATTGCTTTTTGACATTACAAAATGCAAAAGTACACAATTGATCAAATTGATATCAACATATTTTACACAAAATCAGTCACAATATAGAGTAGAATCATACTTTTTAGAGCAGAATATCTTGATCTTATGTAACATTTTGTAATATTAAACTCTATGAAATAAAAGGCACAAAAACAACACTCCCATCAACTTTTTTAACTAGTAATGATAGTTTTTATGAACGAGAACCAAAAGGTTTCGTGGTTCCGATGCTTTTTTCATGCTGATTGATTTTGTAAACTGTTATGTCATTGCATATCATGAAATATTTGAGATATCATGTTTACATGCTCTTTCAGCAAAATCATATTTAGCCCCCATCCCAGCCCCCCCCCAGCCCCCGCCTACTATGGATATTACTGAAAAATTCAATGTTTTTATAAAATGAACTGCCAAAAAACAATGCATTTTTTCACCTTGACGCAAAAAACCAGCATAAGGGTCAATATGCAATGATGTCATTTTTGAAACGACTGTATGTAAACAATGCATGGATGCCACGTATAGCGATGCCACGTATAACGTGTGGCCGCCATTGAAATTTCACAAGTAGTATCGACAGCATCTCTGTTTGTTCTTCTAATATATTACATTTTTCAAGAAAATAATTAAACAAAATGCCGCAGCGTTGTGTAGTTGGAGGATGCAGTAATATCAATTCTCAAAGTAAAAACCCTTTGTCAATGGCAAAGGGCAACAAAACGAGACAATTCTGGACGTGTTTTGTGCACTTGACATAAACCGAGTTTTCTGGGCTTACTAGGTACAGTGTTATATTCAGCTCACGCGAGATTGTTACCTGTTCTGTTCGATTTAAACAGTAGCTTGACCGCAACATCTCTGACATAAAAATTTAACTGTTCTTCGAGTAATAAGAATTCAAATGAACGAAACACGAGGGGTGGAAATATAAAAATCGGTGAGATTCAAACTCATAACCTCTCGCTCGAAACACGAAGCCGTAACCGACTGGGCTACTTAATCAGTTGAACATTTGTATGATTTATTTTATATATAGTGTGGAATATGATTGAAGGAAGAAAAATGGATAAAATATAACTGAATTGTAATTATTGTGTCCATATGCCAAGCCATCCGTATTAGCATATCAAAGCTTTACAAATAAACTAACAAAATTTAGTTATTTAAATAAAGCGCCATATAAGTGTAATAAACTTAAACTTAAATCGACACAAACCAAGCCAAACCGAGCCAAACCAAGCCAAACCGACCCAAACCAAGCCAAACTGACCCAAACTAAGCCAAACCGATCCAAACCAAGCCAATCCGATCCAAACTAAGCCAAAGCGATCCAAACCAAGCCAAACCGACCCAAAACAAGCCAAACCGATCCAAGCCAAGCCAAACATGACTATAAAGGAGTGCGTATATTTCCGGGCGAATTTTATAATATCTTTTTTTTTCTAATCTTATCTCCCCCATTTTTTGTATTCTTCAGTTTTTCAATCTTATCTATTCTTATTGTCTGATAATTGTCTTCAAATTTCATGAAATAAACATTGCTTTGCAGAAAATAAATACCAACTGAAAATACGCAAACATTGTGCACTGTTTATTTCATGACAAATTTCCTGTAATCATCAATATATTCCAAATGTTATGAGGGCCGTAAACGCAGGTATCAGGGGGACCATATTTTTGCAATACTGAAGGAACATCAATGTATTCTTACTGTCTAAAGTATATGGCCCATACCTATGGGACTCATTCTGAGCATTATAGCTACATACATGCAAATACTGTATTCCTTAGATAATAGGGTAGGTCTTGAAAATTAAACTTTAGGATAGATACTGTACATAGGCTATGTCAAGAACCCCTCTCCCCTTTCAAAAGAGATCTTTTACTAGGCTTACAACTTACAATGCAGCTAGGATGTACAGTATAAACCTGCTAAAATTCATGATATCATATCATGACTAATTATTTTAAAGAGTGAGGAGTAGAAAACAATTTGCTGAAAATTGTTGATGAACTACTCAGAAGCTAAGGAGATAATTTTGTTTAATGTTATTATAATTTTTTGTTTAGAGATCTATGGATGCTTACAGTATAAACTTAAAATAATTGTTTTACTATTAAACTATAAAAATTCAAATAAGATGTTACAAGAATTGATTTTAAACTTCACATTAGTTGTTCTGCTCCATAAAGTTTCAAACAGTCAGACCCGACCTGATAAATAACCAGGTCGGGTCAGAGTTTTCCTCTTTATTTCCTTTATTCTGAAAACCTTAGTTGTTGTGGAAGTTGGTGCTGAGTATCATATTTAGCAATGGATGAAGTCCTGATTGTGTGGTTATTTTAATTAAGATAAAGTGGTTTCACTATTTGCTACAGTAAGTTTGTGGTTATGATTTGCTGGAACAAATTTGTAGGGAGAAGGACAAGTCATGAGAAAAGTTCCAAGTTACAAAAAACCAAAGTTTGAAGATCGGTGGTATATTGTGAAGAATTTAGTTTTTTCCCTAATTATCAATAATTTAAAATAATAGCTGAAATACCCAGCTAGAGATTTTCATTCAGGGTTACAATTCAAAGTTAATATTATAGGCCTACCCTGTAGATATCAACTACACTTATGTATACACTTAAATGTCCATGTTTTTAACAATACTACATATCCCTGATTTTAAGAAGGGTTACCGTTATTAACAGTTTTCCTGTTTAACTTTTCCAGGCCCTGAGTATAAAGCACATTAATCTTTAGGTCATCTTGGTAGACTGTTATTGTAGCCTTCACAGTAAAACAAAGTTTATGACCACTTTCAACTTGAAAAAATAAAGAGTTTTCATTGTTCTAGTTTTAAAGGTCACAGTGGACAGAGTGGTGAATTCTATGATTCTGCACATATCTTACTTTTTTTAATAGATCTTTCTCAAAAATGATAAATGAAGATGAATAAATTTTCAAAATGAAAATATGTGTGCCACTGTATGTACAGTAGTTGGGAGAGAAAATGTGTATTAATCAATGTTACTTATCTTTATATCACATGTATAATACTTATTTTCATTTGCTTTCACATGCTAAGTTTTTATTTGCATACAGTATGATATTATAAACTATTCAAAATAACAATTTAATTAGATGACTTAAGTGAATTAGATGAATAGTGAACTAGTGGGAATTAAAGCAAACACTATTTTAAGTAAAAAGTATTTTAAGCAAAAGTAGATTCTCTGCATACCATTTACACTCTAGGATTTGTTAGCATACAGTAGCTAATACCATCAAATATGAAATGTTTAGAATGGGTATGACTCTTTTGTACATATTCAACACTGATCGAGTGCTACATGTGAAAGAGTCTGCTACATGTCAGTGTAAAAAGTGACCTCACTGTGTACAGTATAATGTCACAAAGGCAAATCCAAGACAATTGTGCATTTTTTTGAAAATCATTTGCCTGTTCCTAAATTACTGGAAGCATTTAAAAAAAATTTTTTATTTGATTTAAGGTATTAACCATGGAGTTAAAAAGAATGTGCTTTGCCCATTTTCTTATGAATCTTACTCTCTAAGTACAGCAAAATATATATTTTTTTGGTTGTATAGAAATACATTAAAATTATCTTGGATCTGCCTTTATGACATACTGTACTACCAGGTCATTTTTCAATACACTAGCTCACTCTTTGAAATGCTCCTAAACAAAAATGATATTGTTTCTTTAATATTCCTCTTAAGAAAATAAGTATTAACAGGAATATTCCTTAAAAATTCCCTAGAATGGACTATACAGTAAAAGTATGTAAATGATAATACATTTTTACTCAAAGCGCATTGCTGCTAAAAGATTAACATTTCTTCTGAAAATAAGGAATTTTGTTGGACTGTGCATGGGGTGGTACAGCTTGCTGAGATTGGGATTGAGGGGTGGGTGGGTGGTTCAGCTCGCTGGGATTGGGATTGAGGGTGAATGGGTGATTTAGTTTGATGATATTGGGATTGAGGGGTGGGTGGGTCAGTTCGCTGGAATTGGGATTGAGGGTGGGTGGGTCACTTCACTGGGATTGGAATTGAGGTGGATGGTTCAGCTCGCTGGGATTGGGGTTGAGAGTGGGTGGTTCAGCTCTGCTGGGATTGAGAGTGGGTGGTTTAGCTCGCTGGGATTGGGATTGAGGTGGGTGGTTCAGCTCGCTGGGATTGGGATTGAGGTTGGGTGGGTGGCTCGCTGGGATTGCGATTGAGGTTGGTGGTTCAGCTCGCTGGGATTTGGATTGAGGGTGGGTGGTTCAGCTCGCTGGGATTTGGATTGAGGATGGGTGGATGATTCAGTTTGATGATATTTGGAATAAGGGGTGGGTGGGTTGGTCAGTTCGCTGGGATTGGGATTGAGGGTGGGTGGGTCACTTCGTTGGGATTGGGATTGAGGGTGGGTGGGTCAGCTCGCTGGGATTGGTATTGAGGGTGGGTGGGTCAGCTCGCTGGGATTTGGATTGAGGTGGGTGGGTCAGCTCGATGGGATTGGGATTGAGGGTGGGTGGTTGAGCTTGCTGGGATTGGGATCGAGGCTGGGTAAGTTGGCTCGCTGGGATTGGGATGGGTTTGTGGGTGACTGTATTAGCTCGCTGGGAATAGGGGATGGATGGGTGGGTTAGCTCGCTGGAATTGGAATTGGGGTGGATGTGGATGGGTGGGTTAGCTCGCTGGAATTGAAATAAGGGGTGAGTGGGTGGGTGGGTAGGTGGGTATGTATGTGGGTGGGTGGGTAGGTGGGTGGGTGAGTGGGTGGGTGGGTGATGGGTGGGTGGGTCAGCTCTCTGGGATTGAAATTGAGGGTGGGTGGGTCAGCTCGCTGGGATTGGGATTGAGGGTGGGTGGGTCAGCTCGTTGGGATTAAAAGTGGGTAGGTGGGTGGGTTACCTCGCTGGAATTAAGATTGGAGGTGGGTTAGTTCGCTGGGTTTGGGATGGGGTGGGTGGATGGAATAGCTCGCTGGGATTGGGGGTGGGTGGGTTAGCTCGGTGGGATTAAAATTAGGGGTAGGTGGGTGGGCTAGCTCGATGGGATTGGGATTGGGGGTGGGTGGGTGGATTCGCTCGCTGGAATTGGGATTGGGGGTAAGTGGGTACAAGTGGTATGTCACAGACCCGACGCCTCCCCCCCCCCCACCCCTCTTCACATATTTTCTGGAATTGTCCATTGGAAAGAGTAACAAACATCGCCTTAAAATAATTTTTTACGCAATTCGTGCGAATTATTATCTTTCTAGAGGTTTTAGGTTTTCGCCATAGACACAACATCTTGCCCTTCATTGCAATTTGTATAGTTGTTAAAGCCTTCACTTTTCTCACTGTGTATTGTTAAAATTAAAAATACCACATTTCTTGTTCCGATGTATATATTTAAGCCACACTCAAAACACCAACCGTAGGGATCATTAACGTTAGACTCCCTATACAGTATCCGCCAATTCCACGGGAAATTCAATCCTACAAAAATGCCCCGGCCTACTCATGGTTATAACCGATAGTCACGAGATAAATTCCTTCGACACCCGATTTTTTATTAAAAATTACTGTAAAACTAGTTCTCGCCATATGCGTAGGACTGCAATGTCTTTTTAATCTTAACTTGTTATCCAAGGGGGCTTTGAAATCTTGTTAAGGCGGGTGTTTTTTCTGAAGAAAACATAGTGGGAAGAATATGTGTTGTGCCATTGAAATTATTTCATTTTTTATTATATTATGCGTGTGATTATTTCTCTTTGTTTCGCGTAACCCACTATATGATTACTAACGCATTCATTTACTCAACTGCATTCGTTCCCAGGGAGAGGAAACTGCCAATGATGCTCTGTTCTGGTCTACACTTCTACATTCAGCAAAAAGCTGGTCCCATTGTGTCAATCGAGTAACATATGAAAAGTGTGTGTATATCTTGCTTTTGAAGAAAGACCACCACCGTGGGCATAACAATCCTGCACGTGGTAGAAGAATGTCCAGGTAACTAATTATTATTTTTTTATAATTACAGGAACCGTACAATAAATCAAAATTTGGGCAATGATTTTGAGAAAAAATGTTATTCAGCCATTATCTTACTATTTAAATTACTTTTAGGTCACCTGTTTTCCTTAACCCCTGAGGTGAAGTAGTAATTACTCCTGTTCTATGGCTATAATCAGCCACTGGAGGAGCCACTCTTACAGAAATCCCATATATATTGCTTTTTATCTGGCATATATAAAGGTATTTAGGGCTTTATATAGCCATATAAATCTGTATATAATTCCGTATATAAAGAACTTTTATTTATATATCAAGTTTTGTAAAGTCATATAAAGTATATACACAGGAATATTTTATTTGGGAATAAAACTACAACATACATCTCTCTCTCTCTCTCTCTCTCTCTATATATATATATATATATATATATATATATATATATATATATATATATATATATATATATATATATATATATATATATAAGGCTTTAGGAAACATTTTCAAAAAATTAGGAAAACCAGAAATACCATTATTTAACTGAGAAAAATGATAGTTATACCAAAAATATAATGAAATTGGAAATTTGTCCTTGGTAAATAACAAATTTATCATATCTTGAATAAAATGAAGAAAGTACAATAAAAATTTTTCATAAATCGAAACAAAGCAAAAATTGACTCTAAAACAAACTCATTTGTTTTCACTGTTCACATTTTATTCTTTGAAAATATTCACATTTTTACATGAGTAAAATATTATTTAAAAAAAATATCTTGGATATATCTCAAACTTCAATTTTAACATAGATAATTCGAAACTTAAGATCAAGTGAATTATTTTACCTAACCAAATTTCAAAAAAGTGCCTTGTTAATCAAATTTACATTTTCAATGTACAAAAATCTTCTTATAAAATATTGTATGTTTCTTCCGTAAACATAATTTAA
>JAIGNY010002195.1:0-22500 GCA_020152595.1 Chiridota heheva
GGACTATTCACATTTCTGTGTATACATCTCAATTTCTGAAAGTCGAGTGTTCTGGGATTTGATTGGTCAGGACATTCGCTGATGGCAACAAATTAAAGCGTATTCAACTAGGACCTCTGGAGAAGAAGCGACAGGCGCCCTGAAGTAAAACCTGGCTAAGAGGCTGGACCAAGGACCCTGAGCATCTCATTGGACCCGGTTGGATCGTGACAGTACTGTTGTACAGACCTCTACCTATTATGTACTGTTGTATGTGCCTCTACATATTATGTACTGTTGTATGTCCCTCTACCTATTGTGTACTGTTGTACAGACCTCTACCTATTAGGTACTGTTGTATGTCCCTTTACCTATTATGTACAGTACTGTTGTACAGACCTCTACCTATTATGTACTGTTGTATGTCCCTCTACCTGTTATGTACTGTTGTATGTCCTCCTATATATTATGTACTGTTGTACAGACCTCTACCTATTATGTACTGTTGTATGTCCCTCTACCTATTATGTACTTGTCAGGAGGTTTTACATGTCGCTTTGATCCATGTTTTGTTGGGGCTGGGTATCTTTAAGACAGGGACGTGTACATGCTGTGATTCTGGGGGGTGTTTGCAAGCAGTGTTTTTAACAGTTGACCTTGCTGTGTCTAGAGGTTTTCTCGGTGATCTTGCAGGAAGTTGTATCAAGGTTGCAGGAAGTCAGACAGGAAGTCAGACAGGAAGTTATGCAGGAAGTTAGGCAGGAAGTTAGGCAGGAAGTCAGGCAGGAAGTCAGACAGGAAGTTAGGCAGGAAGTTATGCAGGAAGTCAGGCAGGAAGTTAAGAGAGGAAGTGGTTAGGACAGGAAGGTTTATTTGTTTCAATGTAGAGAAAACATAAGAGAGGAAGTGGTTAGGACAGGAAGATTTAATTGTTTCAATGTAGAGAAAACATAAGAGTGGATTATTTTAAATACCTCAAACAGAGGATGGTAAATTCAGTTTGAAACTAGTCACCAACGTATATCGAAATCTTGTCAAAAGTTTAGAGGGATTTGTTTGTATTCTATTGAGTGAAGTTATACTCAGTGGTTTGGTTCTCAATCGTATATTGAGATAGAATATTTGGGACAGTTTGACTCAGGAGTTGGAAGATTTACTCCTGTAAAATTGTAGTTATTAGACAGTGTAATCATTCATATTGAAGAATAGTGAAGTATTTTACTTGCATCTTGTTGGAGGAAATATCGTCTATATACATGTGTTTCCTATCTGTTTATTATCGTGAGGAGTATCCAGAATAATATAGTCATAGAACATACAAAGTTGAGTTGGTGTTTTATTGTTGACGGGACTATTCACATTTCTGTGTATACATCTCAATTTCTGAAAGTCGAGTGTTCTGGGATTTGATTGGTCAGGACATTCGCTGATGGCAGCAAATTAAAGCGTATTCAACTAGGACCTCTGGAGAAGAAGCGACAGGCGCCCTGAAGTAAAACCTGGCTAAGAGGCTGGACCAAGGACCCTGAGCATCTCATTGGACCCGGTTGGATCGTGACAGTACTGTTGTACAGACCTCTACCTATTATGTACTGTTGTATGTGCCTCTACATATTATGTACTGTTGTATGTCCCTCTACCTATTGTGTACTGTTGTACAGACCTCTACCTATTAGGTACTGTTGTATGTCCCTTTACCTATTATGTACAGTACTGTTGTACAGACCTCTACCTATTATGTACTGTTGTATGTCCCTCTACCTGTTATGTACTGTTGTATGTCCTCCTATATATTATGTACTGTTGTACAGACCTCTACCTATTATGTACTGTTGTATGTCCCTCTACCTATTATGTACTTGTCAGGAGGTTTTACATGTCGCTTTGATCCATGTTTTGTTGGGGCTGGGTATCTTTAAGACAGGGACGTGTACATGCTGTGATTCTGGGGGGTGTTTGCAAGCAGTGTTTTTAACAGTTGACCTTGCTGTGTCTAGAGGTTTTCTCGGTGATCTTGCAGGAAGTTGTATCAAGGTTGCAGGAAGTCAGACAGGAAGTCAGACAGGAAGTTATGCAGGAAGTTAGGCAGGAAGTTAGGCAGGAAGTCAGGCAGGAAGTCAGACAGGAAGTTAGGCAGGAAGTTATGCAGGAAGTCAGGCAGGAAGTTAGAGAGGAAGTGGTTAGGACAGGAAGGTTTATTTGTTTCAATGTAGAGAAAACATAAGAGAGGAAGTGGTTAGGACAGGAAGATTTAATTGTTTCAATGTAGAGAAAACATAAGAGTGGATTATTTTAAATACCTCAAACAGAGGATGGTAAATTCAGTTTGAAACTAGTCACCAACGTATATCGAAATCTTGTCAAAAGTTTAGAGGGATTTGTTTGTATTCTATTGAGTGAAGTTATACTCAGTGGTTTGGTTCTCAATCGTATATTGAGATAGAATATTTGGGACAGTTTGACTCCAGGAGTTGGAAGATTTACTCCTGTAATATTGTAGTTATTAGACAGTGTAATCATTCATATTGAAGAATAGTGAAGTATTTTACTTGCATCTTGTTGGAGGAAATATCGTCTATATACATGTGTTTCCTATCTGTTTATTATCGTGAGGAGTATCCAGAATAATATAGTCATAGAACATACAAAGTTGAGTTGGTGTTTTATTGTTGACAGGACTATTCACATTTCTGTGTATACATCTCAATTTCTGAAAGTCGAGTGTTCTGGGATTTGATTGGTCAGGACATTCGCTGA
Source organism: Chiridota heheva (assembly GCA_020152595.1). NCBI lineage: Eukaryota > Metazoa > Echinodermata > Holothuroidea > Apodida > Chiridotidae > Chiridota > Chiridota heheva. The sequence continues at coordinate 2,737 of JAIGNY010002195.1, forward strand.
TGGCAACAAATTAAAGCGTATTCAACTAGGACCTCTGGAGAAGAAGCGACAGGCGCCCTGAAGTAAAACCTGGCTAAGAGGCTGGACCAAGGACCCTGAGCATCTCATTGGACCCGGTTGGATCGTGACAGTACTGTTGTACAGACCTCTACCTATTATGTACTGTTGTATGTGCCTCTACATATTATGTACTGTTGTATGTCCCTCTACCTATTGTGTACTGTTGTACAGACCTCTACCTATTAGGTACTGTTGTATGTCCCTTTACCTATTATGTACAGTACTGTTGTACAGACCTCTACCTATTATGTACTGTTGTATGTCCCTCTACCTGTTATGTACTGTTGTATGTCCTCCTATATATTATGTACTGTTGTACAGACCTCTACCTATTATGTACTGTTGTATGTCCCTCTACCTATTATGTACTTGTCAGGAGGTTTTACATGTCGCTTTGATCCATGTTTTGTTGGGGCTGGGTATCTTTAAGACAGGGACGTGTACATGCTGTGATTCTGGGGGGTGTTTGCAAGCAGTGTTTTTAACAGTTGACCTTGCTGTGTCTAGAGGTTTTCTCGGTGATCTTGCAGGAAGTTGTATCAAGGTTGCAGGAAGTCAGACAGGAAGTCAGACAGGAAGTTATGCAGGAAGTTAGGCAGGAAGTTAGGCAGGAAGTCAGGCAGGAAGTCAGACAGGAAGTTAGGCAGGAAGTTATGCAGGAAGTCAGGCAGGAAGTTAAGAGAGGAAGTGGTTAGGACAGGAAGGTTTATTTGTTTCAATGTAGAGAAAACATAAGAGAGGAAGTGGTTAGGACAGGAAGATTTAATTGTTTCAATGTAGAGAAAACATAAGAGTGGATTATTTTAAATACCTCAAACAGAGGATGGTAAATTCAGTTTGAAACTAGTCACCAACGTATATCGAAATCTTGTCAAAAGTTTAGAGGGATTTGTTTGTATTCTATTGAGTGAAGTTATACTCAGTGGTTTGGTTCTCAATCGTATATTGAGATAGAATATTTGGGACAGTTTGACTCCAGGAGTTGGAAGATTTACTCCTGTAATATTGTAGTTATTAGACAGTGTAATCATTCATATTGAAGAATAGTGAAGTATTTTACTTGCATCTTGTTGGAGGAAATATCGTCTATATACATGTGTTTCCTATCTGTTTATTATCGTGAGGAGTATCCAGAATAATATAGTCATAGAACATACAAAGTTGAGTTGGTGTTTTATTGTTGACGGGACTATTCACATTTCTGTGTATACATCTCAATTTCTGAAAGTCGAGTGTTCTGGGATTTGATTGGTCAGGACATTCGCTGATGGCAGCAAATTAAAGCGTATTCAACTAGGACCTCTGGAGAAGAAGCGACAGGCGCCCTGAAGTAAAACCTGGCTAAGAGGCTGGACCAAGGACCCTGAGCATCTCATTGGACCCGGTTGGATCGTGACAGTACTGTTGTACAGACCTCTACCTATTATGTACTGTTGTATGTGCCTCTACATATTATGTACTGTTGTATGTCCCTCTACCTATTGTGTACTGTTGTACAGACCTCTACCTATTAGGTACTGTTGTATGTCCCTTTACCTATTATGTACAGTACTGTTGTACAGACCTCTACCTATTATGTACTGTTGTATGTCCCTCTACCTGTTATGTACTGTTGTATGTCCTCCTATATATTATGTACTGTTGTACAGACCTCTACCTATTATGTACTGTTGTATGTCCCTCTACCTATTATGTACTTGTCAGGAGGTTTTACATGTCGCTTTGATCCATGTTTTGTTGGGGCTGGGTATCTTTAAGACAGGGACGTGTACATGCTGTGATTCTGGGGGGTGTTTGCAAGCAGTGTTTTTAACAGTTGACCTTGCTGTGTCTAGAGGTTTTCTCGGTGATCTTGCAGGAAGTTGTATCAAGGTTGCAGGAAGTCAGACAGGAAGTCAGACAGGAAGTTATGCAGGAAGTTAGGCAGGAAGTTAGGCAGGAAGTCAGGCAGGAAGTCAGACAGGAAGTTAGGCAGGAAGTTATGCAGGAAGTCAGGCAGGAAGTTAAGAGAGGAAGTGGTTAGGACAGGAAGGTTTATTTGTTTCAATGTAGAGAAAACATAAGAGAGGAAGTGGTTAGGACAGGAAGATTTAATTGTTTCAATGTAGAGAAAACATAAGAGTGGATTATTTTAAATACCTCAAACAGAGGATGGTAAATTCAGTTTGAAACTAGTCACCAACGTATATCGAAATCTTGTCAAAAGTTTAGAGGATTTGTTTGTATTCTATTGAGTGAAGTTATACTCAGTGGTTTGGTTCTCAATCGTATATTGAGATAGAATATTTGGGACAGTTTGACTCCAGGAGTTGGAAGATTTACTCCTGTAATATTGTAGTTATTAGACAGTGTAATCATTCATATTGAAGAATAGTGAAGTATTTTACTTGCATCTTGTTGGAGGAAATATCGTCTATATACATGTGTTTCCTATCTGTTTATTATCGTGAGGAGTATCCAGAATAATATAGTCATAGAACATACAAAGTTGAGTTGGTGTTTTATTGTTGACAGGACTATTCACATTTCTGTGTATACATCTCAATTTCTGAAAGTCGAGTGTTCTGGGATTTGATTGGTCAGGACATTCGCTGATGGCAACAAATTAAAGCGTATTCAACTAGGACCTCTGGAGAAGAAGCGACAGGCGCCCTGAAGTAAAACCTGGCTAAGAGGCTGGACCAAGGACCCTGAGCATCTCATTGGACCCGGTTGGATCGTGACAGTACTGTTGTACAGACCTCTACCTATTATGTACTGTTGTATGTGCCTCTACATATTATGTACTGTTGTATGTCCCTCTACCTATTGTGTACTGTTGTACAGACCTCTACCTATTAGGTACTGTTGTATGTCCCTTTACCTATTATGTACAGTACTGTTGTACAGACCTCTACCTATTATGTACTGTTGTATGTCCCTCTACCTGTTATGTACTGTTGTATGTCCTCCTATATATTATGTACTGTTGTACAGACCTCTACCTATTATGTACTGTTGTATGTCCCTCTACATATTATGTACTGTTGTACAGACCTCTACCTATTATGTACTGTTGTATGTCCCTCTACCTATTATGTACTGTTGTACAGACCTCTACCTATTAGGTACTGTTGTATGTCCCTCTACCTATTATGTACTGTTGTACAGACCTCTACCTATTATGTACTGTTGTATGTCCCTCTACCTATTATGTACTGTTCTATGTCCCTCTACATATTATGTACTGTTGTACAGACCTCTACCTATAAATCAAATAAGACAGTTTCTTTCAAATACCAAACATCAAAACTCCACTTACTATTTTTTTTTTCCTCCCTTGTCGGACTTACATGGGAAACCCATATGTGTATTCCATTGTTTTAGTCCTTCAATTTGCCAGATGGGAGTATAATGGACCTATGTGGTCGTCCCATGCCCATTTTAACCAGTAGCGTGTCTAAGGGTGGTCTAATGGTGGCTATTGGTGGTTTTCCCCCCCTTTCCCCCCCCCCATTTTTCAGATAATGCCTTTACCTTTAAGCCCGATGGGCAATTGCCAACATTTGTCCTGTCAAGGGTTGCAGGAAGGGTCGCTTCTTAGTGGGGTGGTGGGGTGAAGAAGGAGAGGGGGTGGAACTAAAATATTTTCCTGGTTGCAAACTGATAAATTCCACTGCTTCATTAAGTTTCAATACAATTTTGCTAAATGGGGAAATATCCTTCGGAATTTTCCTTGGATTCTAGAGAGAAAAAATTAAAATTTTCAGGAAATCTTTATCAATTTTCAAGAACGTTTCTTCAATTTCCGCGGAATCACTGTCAATTGCGGGAAATGTTTGGTCAAGTTTCGACAAAATTGAACAGTTTCCAACAATTTTACTCATTTCCCTTCAAAGAAACATGTGGAAGACCCGATATGTATGATCAACGCTGGCAGCATCGAGTAGTAATTAGAAATGGTAAACGTCCAATAGTACCACGCCGCAAGTGTGGGGTTGGTGTTTATTCTCAGACACAACTTTGCCGTGGTTTTGATAGTAAAAGGGTCGTTAAAAAGATGTTGCGCATTGAAAAACAAGTCCGTATAGACTTTCAAAATGTGCTTGCTGAAATGATACTGTTGCGACACCGGTATCATAGTATACCATCTGGTGTGACGTCCCATTAGAGATATAACATAATATAGTATACAAATTAGGTGCGACAACCTAATAGAGATATAAACCCGGTGCGTAACTCTGATAAGATAACCAATTAGAGAAATAACATATTATAGTATACAAATCCAATACGATAACCAATTAGAGGTATAACATACCATAGTATACAAACCCGTGTGTAACTCTGATACTTTAACCAATTAGAGGTAAGATATAACATAGTATACAAATCTGGTGCGTAATTCTGATACGATAACCAATATTAGAGAAATAATATTCTATAGTATAGCAGCATATGATGAATAACTTAAATAGAACTGCACTTAAAAGAGAGAGACAGCCGAAGTGTTGAGAAACTATGTGGTTCAAAACAATATCCTGCTTAATGACCCATCAGGCCAAAGAGGAAATCATATTAAAAAGGACTACATAAATGCCATCATCGCTTATAGGTATATGCCAGCCCGCAGACCGATTCCTGCACTGAGAGCACCGAGACATGTCCCTGCTCGAGACCTGTGCCTGCATCGAGACCTGTGCCTGCACCGAGACCTGTGCCTGCATCGAGACCTGTGCCTGCATCGAGACCTGTGCCTGTTCTGAGACCTGTGCCTGCACCGAGACCTGTGCCTGCACCGAGACCTGTGCCTGCACCGAGACCTGTGCCTGCACCGAGACCTGTGCCTGCACCGAGACCTGTGCCTGCACCGAGACCTGTGCCTGCTCGAGACCTGTGCCTGCTCCGAGACTTGCCTGCCTGACTGCCTGACCGAGACCTGTGCCTGCACCGAGACCTGTGCCTGCACCGAGACCTGTGCCTGCACCGAGACCTGTGCCTGCACCGAGACCTGTGCCTGCATCGAGACCTGTGCCTGCACCGAGACCTGTGCCTGCTCCGAGACCTGTGCCTGCTCCGAGACCTGTGCCTGCACCGAGACCTGTGCCTGCACCGAGACCTGTGCCTGCACCGAGACCTGTGCCTGCTCCAAGGTTCAAACGGGTCCCTGGAACAATTGGCAATTACCTCCGCAGTTGGCAGATGAATATCGCAGATAGACACCGATTGGGAGCTGACCCACTAGCCTTTTTGGATGATGTTCGCCTCGCAATTCACCGGAAGGTAGCAGAAGAGATTGGAACCCTTCGTGGATTAAAATTCCAGTTAGCACTCAGAGTGGGGCTAAAGAAGGATAATGGTGATGGAGAAACAGAATTTACAAACCCAGTATTTCGCAGCCGTCAGATGGATGTCCTGCAAGTGGGTGAGATCGCATGTCAAAATGCGCCCTTACATCAGTGATGTTCGGAAAATCCACATGTGCGAAAATCGAACATCTCAGAATGCGCGGAATGTCATGACGTCACCGGGATGAACGCATCACTGCCCTCACACCTATACGTACAGTGTGCGATTATAATATACTGTAGGCCTATCCTTGTACACATACATACGGAGTTTATTCGGGGGAAAAAAATAATTTATAATAAAACATCCCTTTACGCGTACAATGGGCAATCATTTACTGCTTTTCCACCAGCTCCCAAAAACTGAAAAAGGTGGACACCAAACAGCAGTGAAGTATTTTGATTTGTACTGAGAAATCCCAGGCAAAATTATATTTGTATAACTCGGTGATGTAAACATGTTAAATTAAAGGATCAACATTTTGCTGTGAAGATTTTTATGGAAGCTTTGTCAAAAGGTAACGTAACTTAAGTTTAAGAGTTCAAATCATATTCATAATTTGACTTGGGAATGGAGTTCGAAGTCAGCACGTAGCGTAAGTTAGATAGGCCCAGGCCTAGGCCTACGTACACTGTACAGTCAGACAGTACTGTACAGTCGAACTACAGTAGGCCTAAGCTAACTCAGTGTGTCAGTCAGTCAGTGTTCAATAGGAACGTTAATACTGCACCAGAGCTAGTAGAACTTTAAGATAATTCGATTTCGAGTTGGCCTATAAACCTAGCCTACTCACACTGTCACAGTTGTTCCTAGCGCTATGACAACTGTGACAAGGTAGGCCAGGCCTAGGCCACAGGTGTTCCTACTCCTACTCCTAGCATTATGGCAACCTATAATTATAGGCTAGCCTAGGCCCTATATGCTTACTATAGGATCTGAATCTTAATCTGTTAAGTCGGCAAAAATCCTTCAAGAGGACATGAACGCCAACCGAGCGTAAAAAGTATGAGTAAAAAAAAACTAGTTACCAATACAAGTGTTAGTAAGTTTAGCTTTGAAACAGTTGAGACTTGGTGCATGTACAATGTCTGACGGTAAAGCATTCCAATCTTTTAGTGTGTGAGGGAAGAAAGAGTGTTTAGGGCCTAGCCTATATACATTCTTTTTAGCATAGGGAACCTGAGAATTAAGGTCAGATTATTTCTTGTATTAGCTCTGACGTTGGGGATCAGTTCATCTTTAATGATGGCGACAAGATTGTTATTGATTTTAAATAGCATATGTAGCCAGGTGTTGTATCTTTTTGTTTTTAGCAGGGGCCAATCTAATTTGTGAAGCATATTTTTTACACTAGATTTATAAGAGTAGTCTGGCATATAGAACCTGGCTGCTCTCCTTTGAATAGATTCAAGTTTATCCACATCGCACTGGTGATGGGGTCCCAGACTGCTGATGCGTACTCAAGTACTAGCCTGACTAGAGCTTTATAAGCAATGGATTTAACGTCGGTGGGACAGTTTGAGAGGTTACGTTTTAATAGGCCAAGTACAGAGTTAGCTTTCTTGGTTATGTTATGTATATGTTTATCCCATCTGAGTTTATTATCAATTTCAACACCTAGGTATGGATGGGAGTTGACATGTTTTAGTGGCTGGTTGCATACGGTATAAACAGGTGATTTAAAGTATTTCTTAGAGGAAATTGACAAGACGTAGCATTTAGAGTGGTTGAAATTCATTTGCCATTTGTTTTGCCATTGTTCAAGTTTGTTAAGATCATCTTGGAGGATTTGTTGGCCCTACTAGTATATAGGCCCTATAAAGACATTCTGAAGCTTTGATATGTATTTCTTTGATTATATCTTTTATTATTCCCTTCTGCAGCAGGGAATTTTTAATATGGTAGGATGAGTTGGTTTTCTTGGTTTTGCTTTTACGAATTATTATAAATTAAGGTACTTTCCATAAAATAAAAAAATTAAGAAAAAATCTTTTTCTTGACTTGTGATAATTGATAATGGATGTAAATTACTCTTATTATATACATTATGTGACGGTGTAAAATGTGCAAATCTACATACAAATTGAGTTAAACAGCCATTTTGCTCTTTCTTATTTTATACTTAATTGATTCTCTTGTGGGTTGCTTAACTTGCCTTGACCTTTTTTCAGTCAGTGTATTTAAGCATCATTGTCATCATACTGTACTTGATGACCATATTTAAGGGGCAATGTTCTATTTATTAAGAATTTATTTTTCATCCCATTTTACAGATTGAAAAGTACATTATAGAAGAGATGGGCAAGATAAACAAGGCAAAAGTCAAGAGAAAAAGCAAGGTAAGACACTTAAACAAAAAAATGAAGTTCAGAGTAGGAAAAGCTCGTGAAGTAGTATGCCAATACAAAGTGAGAATGTGGATGGACAAAAAATGAAGTTGGTAATTTGTCCTCAGACTTGCCGTTCCCATCACTAAGGCGATGTTATTGTAGCCAGTGCTCACAATCGTGTGACGCCACTACATGTACTGATGCCCCTCCTACATGCACTGATGCCCCTCCTACATGCACTGATGCCCCTCCTACATGCACTGATGCCCCTCCTACATGCACTGATGCCCCTCCCATGCCTGATGCCCCTCCTACATGCACTGATGCCCCTCCTACATGCACTGATGCCCCTCCTACATACACTGATGCCCCTCCTACATGCACCAATGCCCCTCCTACATACACTGATGCCCCTCCTACATGCACTGATGCCCCTCCTACATACACTGATGCCCCTCCTACATGCACTGATGCTCCTCCTACTTGCACTGTTGCCCCTCCTACATGCACTGTTGCCCCTCCTACATACACTGATTTGCCCCTCCTACATGCACTGATGCTCCTCCTACTTGCACTGTTGCCCCTCCTACATGCACTGTTGCCCCTCCTACATACACTGATTTGCCCCTCCTACATGCACTGATTTAACCTCTAACAGTGACAAGGTACAGTGTGTTAAACAAATGCCATCAGTTGTTACTATTCCATGTACTTCCCCCTTGACAAAGAAAGATGAAACAAGTACAACTTCTTCGTCAAGTGAGTGTGTTTGTAATATAAAGAAAAAGCTTCCATCGTACGAGGACAAACTCATTAGTGTTTTTTTTAAATAGCCCCGGTCCCGGTCATATTTATGTTTAAGCGATATTCTGATGTCTGATGCAATGAAACTGATGTTTTTAACATAGCGTGTGACATGTATTGTAGGCCTTGCTGTGTCCTTATTCTTACGTCACACGTTCTTTTAATAGTAGAAGTCCAGCCGTTTCTTCTGTTCTTGGGTCGTAATTTTTCACTTTTTCGCAAATATCTCAGAAACGAGTGGAAATTTCTAGTAGTTATACGTTAATGAAATGTTCGGAATATGAAAAGGAAGATATTTATGGCAAATTTCTACCTGTCCACGGTCCATGCATGAAGAAATGGAATGGCTTGAATAACCGGTACTCCTAATTCTTACGTAGGCCTACTACTATAGCAAGTATATTCAGTTGCCGGTTATTGTTGCCGTGTTATAAACTATTCCGAGTTACTGGTCATAACTGGTTGACGATGTGCTGTAATACTAAGTTGCCGGTTACAACCGGTTGCCTTCCAGATTACCGAGTTGCCGAACATACCCGGTGGTTGCTGTTGTTACACTGGTCCCCACTTTTTTCAGAAATAACTTGATCAAGGTCCATTTTTCTATGTTGACATTAAAAGTCTAGATTGGACCCCCCCCTCTCCCCTTACACACACACACACACACACACACATACCAACACTGCACACACACTTTTAGGACGCTGATGGCTACGTAATACCATGGAAGATGGGCCATCATGATATTATAGGCATGAGAGTCCATTGTGGCATAATGGCTCCTTATAGGTAAGAAGGTACCGTCGCGTAGAGCAACTTACTTGCAACCACTGCTAAGATGTATATTTGCCAAATTTGTGTGGTTAATGATGCTGCAAATAGTAAGACTGACACCACCAGTCCGCAACAGACACCAAGAGTGCGACAGTAACACGACGTGAGAAACGATCCAGCAAAATGTCATGTAAGAAATAAGCTGGAGGATTCAGCTCCAAATAATTTTAGGTGATTGAACGCTCCGCGGCCGCACCTGATATAAGATGTATAAAACACTCCATTGTAGCCCAAAGTATTTCGCACTACAGTCAAAGTAGCAGGCTGCATCACTATACGGATTTCAAATTTAATTGAGGAGGAAAAATCTGGACCTTTTTTTTCATATTTTCATGGGTGTAGAAAGCTTTCGAAAAGTGGGGGGCAACGACCTCTTAGGGAGAACTTTTTAAGTCATATGTTCCCCCATCCCACTCTGTAGATAGAGTAAGTGGGCCCACAACAACGGGAAACTTTATCTTTAGAAGGGGACACTTTTCCAATGGGGACACATTCATCCTACTATCCTACTACTGGATCAGTAATTGATGGGCACTTTTCATTTTCAAAATGGACATTTTTGTCATTTTTCAGGAAAATGGAAGGGGGAGGCGGGTGGGCACGTATCCACAGGTTCTTACACCTATGCATATTTTCCTTTCTGAGGGGTCATGCAACTCCGTCGATTCCTTGACTACACTACACCCATATGGTTGCAATGAGTATACATATGTCAGAGCCAAAGTTAATATATAACGTATTTTGCACTCTGTATAAGAATGTACCATCAGGGCCGTATTTTTAATTTGTATTTAAAAACTTTTAAAACGCTTTTTCCCGTCCTAGTTGAGGCCGCTATTTGTCTCTACAACAATTACACTCATTTGACTTAAATTTTGGTTAGGTTAGGGTCCAGAATTTAAGCCAATCATACAAGAGGAAATTTGTGGCATTGCTACCCTGCTTCGCGCCTGTACCATGCAGCCCCCTCCTCCCTGTGCACACATTATTACCTTATATCCACCATAAGTGCGGGTTTATACCGGACACAGGAACCAAGAACCCCATTATTGCTCCGATCCGGCATGTCCAGGACGCGCTTTTTTTCTTCTGCAGACCAGAATTGCCATTACAGATTTTTTCAGCCAATCATATACAAGAATGACGATGACCTAATTAAATATGAATATTCATATACAACCTATGACATATCGTCTGACAAAATAATTTGGGACTTAGTAGTAATTCCATGACCGCGAGTGAATAACATTACTTTGCCCGAAAAGAATGGAAAAAACCTGACACTACAGATATGGTACAATTTCAAATGTGCTACGAAGCGAATCCTCCTTTGAATATCAAAGAAGTAGTTAACAATATCTCGGTAAGTGGTGTTTTGAGTGAAGTTCTAACACTCGCTCCTTGTATGAAAATTAAGACATAATTCATAAAGTAGGAGTTAAGCGACTTTCCCTTGCATTAACACTTTCCCTTGACACGTGTTGTAGGTACGGAGTTTTTGGTTAGTGTGTAAAAATCAAGGTGGGGCTTATTCGCAGGGCAGTGATAACATATACCCTAACCTAAAACCTAACCCCAACCCTAACCTTATTCGCAGTGCTGGCTTGAGATGCTGTGTGGATACACAGCTCACGTTGTCTGGTTGTATACGTAGATCTTCAAGCTGCTGTATATGCGTGAATAAATTCGCACTAGTTGTAGGTATGTCTAGGCCTAGTACGAGTTCATGCTCAAAAAGACTTCTGTTTAAATTCTATTTATTATAGGACTAATGTTGTATATGAATATTCATATGTAATTACGTCATTGTCGTTCTTGTATATGTGTCACGATCCAACCGGGTCCAATGAGATGCTCAGGGTCCTTGGTCCAGCCTCTTAGCCAGATTTTACTTCAGGGCGCCTATCGCTTCTTCTTCAGAGGTCCTAGTTGAATACGCTTTAATTTGCTGCCACCAGCGAATGTCCTGACCAATCAAATCCCAGAACACTCGACTTTCAGAAATTGTGATGTATACACAGAAATGTGAATAGTCCCGTCAACAATAAAACACCAACTCAACTTTGTATGTTCTATGACTATATTATTCTGGATACTCCTCACGATAATAACGGATAGGAAATACATGTATATAGACGATATTTCCTCCAACAAGATGCAAGTAAAATACCTCACTATTCTTTAATATGAATGATTACACTGTCTAATAACTACAATATTACAGGAGTAAATCTTCTAACTCCTGGAGTCAAACTGTCCCAAATATTCTATCTCAATATACGATTGAGAACCACAGAGTATAACTTCACTCAATAGAATACAAACAAATCCCTCTAAACTTCGCAAAGTTGTTGACAAGATTTCGATATACTTTGGTGACTAGTTTCAGACTGAATTTACCCTTCTCCTCTGTTTGAGGTATTTATAATAATCCACTCTTATGTTTTCTCTACATTAAAACAATCAAACTTCCTGTCCTAACTACTTCCTCTCTTAACTTCCTCTCTTAACTTCCTGCCTAACTTCCTGTCTGACTTCCTGCCTGACTTCCTGCCTGACTTCCTGCCTAACTTCCTGCCTGACTAACTTCCTGCCTAACTTCCTGCCTAACTTCCTGCCTGACTTCCTGCCTAACTTCCTGTCTGACTTCCTGCAACCTTGATACAACTTCCTGCAAGATCACCGAGAAAACCTCTAGACACAGCAAGGTCAACTCTTGAAAACACTGCTTGCAAACACCCCCCAGAATCACAGCATGTACACGTCCCTGTCTTAAGGACACCCAGCCCCAACAAAACATGGATCAAAGCGATATGTAAAACCTCCTGACATCCCCTTTATTCAAAAATGAAACACAGTGAGTTTCATGAAAATATAAACATTCTGTTTCTATGATGATAAATATATGACAAATGTTCATTCAATTCAAAATTCATATCAATGTTGTAAAAGAAGATCATAATTGCGCTTCTCTGCATTCTCCTAAAGTAAACGTCTTCTGCCGCTGTCGGAAGGAAATGTCATTAAGCAATTATGCACACTTTACTCAAATTGGCAACCAAAACTACTACACTAATGCAATGATTATAACACACAAAAAATATCAATCTTCTAATTCTTAAAAACACCTTGACAATGCATCTGCATTACCATTTGCAACCCCTGGTTTGTGTTGTATGGTAAATTTATAAGGTTGCAATAACAAAGACCATCTAATCAAACGTTGATTATTCTTTTTCATTTGTTCCAACCATTTGAGAGATTGATGGTCCGTTTGGACTACAAAGGGTTTCCCATATAAATATATGTGTAGTTTCTGAATTGCCCATACCATGGCTAAACATTCCTTCTCCACTACTGCATATGCTTCTTCCCGTGAGAGAAGTTTTCTACTTAAATACATGACGGGATGTTCATTTCCGTCCTCACCCTTTTGACTTAAGACTGCCCCCAGCCCATGATAAGACGCATCCGTCTGTACCACAAACTCTTTTGAAAAGTCTGGGCTATGCAAGATGGGCTCCTTAATCAATTTTTGTTTCAGGATTTGAAAACTATTTTCACAATCCAGGTTCCATTCCACATTAACAGGCATTACCTTTTTGGTAAGATTGGTAAGGGGGTTTGCAATCTCTGAATACTGGGGTATAAACTTCCTATAATACCCTGTGAGGCCAAGAAAGGCTCTCACGTGTGTTTTTGTCACTGGACGGGGGTAATTGCGCTCCGCCTCAATCTTCTCTGGGTGTGGTTTTACAGTCCCACTTCCCACTACATAACCTAAATAGGTAACTTCGCTTTTCCCAAAGCTGCATTTATTTTGCTTAGCTGTCAAGCCAGCTTCCCTAAGTCTACTTAGGACAACCCTAAGATGACTTAGATGTTCTTCCCAAGTTTCACTGAAGATGACAATGTCATCAATATATGCTTGGGCATAATCTTTACAACCCCGCAGAACTCTATCAATCAATCTTTGAAATGTGGCTGGGGCATTCTGCATTCCAAATGGCATCACCAAATATTCAAACAGCCCAAAAGGAGTAATCATTGCAGATTTTTGCCTAGCATCTTCATCTAACCCAATTTGATAGTAGGCTTTATTGAGATCCATGGTAGAAATGAATTTAGATTGACCTACCCTATCAACTAACTCATCGATCTTAGGAATGGGATACGCATCAAACTCAGTTTGATCATTTAGTTTCCGATAATCAGTACATATTCTGATCGAACCATCAGGTTTAGATACCATTACCATTGGTGAAGCCCATGCACTTTGTGAGGGTTGTAATATCCCTGCATCTAATAACTTCATGATCTCCCGTTTGGCTTCTTCCCGTTTTGCCACAGCCAATGGATATGCTCTCTGACGAACAGGCATTTCAGATTTGATGTGAACACTATATTCAACCAAGTTGGTTCGCCCAGGACTTTCACTAAATGTATTTTTATACTCATGCATTATACCCTTTATTTCTCCCTTTTGATCAGAACTTAAAGAACCACACAGATTCACCTCTTTAACCTTGTATGACTTATCCATCTCCAGTGGACAAACATCAAGTAATTGCTGATCATCAGTATCATGACCTTCAACTTCGCATACTTTCCCAGACTCTACATTCTCTAACACACATGTAATTAAACAAGGACGTTCTTTCCACCCTCTTAAAAATTAACATGGTAAATGACCTTCCTTGCATTTTTCTTTCCAGTTACTACTTCATAGTCCACATCACTCACTTTACGAGAAATCTGAAATGGACCCTTCCATTCTGCCTCCAATTTCTTGTTAGAAGTTGGTAGTAATATAAGTGCCTTTTGACCAACTTCAAAGTTTTGGGATCTGGCCCTTTTGTCATACCACACCTTTTGTTTTTGTTGGGCCTCTGCCAAGTTTTCATGTGCTAGCTCTAACATCCTATTCATGTTTGATCTAACATTCAAAACATACTTCAATACATTCTCGCCTGATGTCCTTTCCCTTGTCAACTGCTCCCTATATACATCAAGGGGCCCTCGCACTTTCCTCCCATAAATTAATTCAAAGGGAGAGAAACCGGTTGACGACTGAGGTATCTCTCGATAAGCAAACAAGAGGTACGGGATATATCTGTCCCAATTTTCAGGTTCCTCTTGTACATACGCCCTTAACATATGCTTCAGTGTCCCATTAAAACGCTCAACGAGACCATTGGTTTGAGGATGATAAGGACTAGACGTAATATGTCTAATGCCCAGATGATAACACACCTCTTTAACTAACCTTGACATAAAGTTGGAACCTTGGTCTGAGAGAATTTCTTCAGGGATTCCTACTTGTGCAAAGAAGTTAATTAGCTTATCAGCTATAGTTTTGGCCTCCATGTTTTGTATGGGTATGGCCTCAGGGTACCGAGTAGCATAATCGCAAATAACTAGCGCATATCTGTTACCACTCTTTGACTTAGTTAGGGGTCCTGTAAGATCAATGGCAATCCGTTTAAAGGGTTTATCAATAATTGGTAAGGGAACTAGGGGAGCCTTTGGCATATTGTTTTTAATTGATGTTGGCTGACAACGATCACATGATTTTACATACTCGGCAACATCTTTGAAAATATTGGGCCAAAAGAAATTCCTCAGAATTCTATTTTGGGTATTTTCAATGCCCAGATGCCCACCTAATTTCGAGTCATGTGCCATTTCCAGTACTTTGTGTCTGTATGCCTTGGGTAACACAACTTGGACAATTGCCAAGTTCTCATCCCCTTTCTTAGGTTCCCATTTCCTATGCAATATCCCATTTCTCATGAAATAGTCAACCTTGCACTCCTGCATTTCTGATTCGGGAACAGCCCTATCTAATGCCCCTACTAACGACGAATCTGCTTTCTGATCCCTTGCTAAGTCTTCATTACTATGATCACCTAAGTTAGATTCCTTCATCGTCTTTCTAACATTATCATCATCTAAATTAATGATATCCTCCATTTCAGAGTTATCCTTGGATTCCTCTTCTAACCCCTTACTCGTTATCCCAGTTTGGAGAACTTCTTTCGCTTCCCTCTCTAGGTCGCTGGTTTCTTGTTTTGCTTGACTCCTAGTCACTGTCAAGACTGGCCTTGCAAATAATTCATTTCCCAAAATCATCTTCACTGGAAGTTTAGGAGATACTGCCACTACAGTCCACCCCTGATAGTAACTCGTTTTCACGAATACTTTGGCCAGCGGAAAATTACCAACATTTCCATTCAGGTCCACTAACCCAATTGACTGGTCCTTCAAGTAATCGTGCTCCCCCACAAACCTTTTGTGAAGCGTTGATTGACCACACCCCGTATCCCTCAGGATCATTGCCGGTTGGCCATTAATCAACCCTGCAGAGGTATAACCCCCCTAATCAAAACTGCAAAGCCCACCATCTGAGGCTTCTAATCCCAAACAAACTTGTTTGGGGGCTGCCACATCCCTGGTGGCTTGAGGCCTCATTCTGCATTCCGGTAAAATATGCCCCAACTGACCACACCCATAATACCTACGATACCCCTTAGGATTAGGCCTAGCACCCCCCGGAGGCTGAGTGCCCCCACCATGATGAGCTTTCTCCTTCTTAAAGCCACCATTATTCCATGGGGTTCCTACCCTTGTGTTATGTCCTACATACTTCTGCTCCCCATGAGCAGCCACAAAGTCATCGGCCCGCTCGACCAATCCCATTAAATTTTTTGGATGTTTTTCTTTTAACCAACCTGCTAATTCTTTAGGCAGTTGATTAAAGGCTTGCTCAACCAATATTAGCTGCATCAACTCTTCCTTTGAATTAATGGTTGCAGCATGTAACCATTTCGCAAACACTTGCTCCAGATTAACACCCCACTCTTTGTATGTCTGGGTGTTTCCCTTTCGCAAGAACCTAAATTTTCGCCTATAGGCCTCGGCATTAAGATTATACCGTGCCAGGATCGCACCCTTAATTTGATCATAGTCTTTAAGATCATCCAGGGGAAGACCAGCATATGCTTCTCTGGCCTTACCTGACAGACGTGGAGCCAGTAAATGGGCCCAATTTGCCCTGCTGACACCATTTGCTGTCGCCAGATTTTCAAACATTTGTAAGAAAACATCCACGTCATCCCCTTCCTTCAAGTCTGGGATGTGAATATTTATTTTGTGATCATTGGTATTACCCTCCTCTGTTTTGATAGTCATTTCCTTATACTTAAGTTCTAAATCCTGTTTTATCAATTCATGCTCGCGTTCCCTTGCACGTTCTCGAGCTTCTCTTTCAAATTTTTCATTTTCTCTTTCATATTGTAATTCACGTTCCCTAGATTCCCTTTCACGTTCTTTAGCTTCCCGTTCTAATTTTTCGTTTTCTCTTTCCTGTTTAATTTTTTCCATCTCCAATTTGAACTTTATCCGAAGCTTTTCCATTTCCAATTTTACTGAAAGCTCGGAACTTGTACTACCCCCACTTATTCCTTCTTCCATTTCGTTTTCTGATTCTTTTTCCCTTTCCTCTTCCATTTGCTTAGAAACGGACCTTGTTATGATCCTATCAAACCTCTTTGACATACAAGCAATATAAAAATTACTCTTAGCTTATCATAGAGCAAAACACTCTTAGCTTATCACAAAAGCTTAAATTAACCCTAAGGTTGCCAATATCGTGTACATAAAAGCAAAATGACACTCACCCCTCTCTGGTTGAGTTCTAGCCTGCACACAGTCCGCACTCCGATGACTTCAGGTGTTGGTAACTTTACATCCCACCGCTGCCACCATGTCACGATCCAACCGGGTCCAATGAGATGCTCAGGGTCCTTGGTCCCGCCTCTTAGCCAGATTTTACTTCAGGGCGCCTATCGCTTCTTCTCCAAAGGTCCTAGTTGAATACGCTTTAATTTGCTGCCACCAGCGAATGTCCTGACCAATCAAATCCCAGAACACTCGACTTTCAGAAATTGTGATGTATACACAGAAATGTGAATAGTCCCGTCAACAATAAAACACCAACTCAACTTTGTATGTTCTATGACTATATTATTCTAGATACTCCTCACGATAATAACGGATAGGAAACACATGTATATAGACGATATTTCCTACAACAAGATGCAAGTAAAATACCTCACTATTCTTTAATATGAATGATTACACTGTCTAATAACTACAATATTACAGGGTAAATTTTCTAACTCCTGGAGTCAAACTGTCCCAAATATTCTATCTCAATATACAATTGAGAACCACAGAGTATAACTTCACTCAATAGAGTACAAACAAATCCCTCTAAACTTCGCAAAGTTGTTGACAAGATTTCGATATACTTTGGTGACTAGTTTCAGACTGAATTTACCCTTCTCCTCTGTTTGAGGTATTTATAATAATCCACTCTTATGTTTTCTCTACATTAAAACAATCAAACTTCCTGTCCTAACTACTTCCTCTCTTAACTTCCTCTCTTAACTTCCTGCCTAACTTCCTGTCTGACTTCCTGCCTGACTTCCTGCCTGACTTCCTGCCTAACTTCCTGCCTGACTAACTTCCTGCCTAACTTCCTGCCTGACTTCCTGCCTGACTTCCTGCCTAACTTCCTGCCTGACTAACTTCCTGCCTAACTTCCTGCCTAACTTCCTGCCTGACTTCCTGCCTGACTTCCTGCCTAACTTCCTGCCTGACTAACTTCCTGCCTAACTTCCTGCCTAACTTCCTGCCTGACTTCCTGCCTAACTTCCTGCCTGACTTCCTGCCTAACTTCCTGTCTGACTTCCTGCAACCTTGATACAACTTCCTGCAAGATCACCGAGAAAACCTCTAGACACAGCAAGGTCAACTCTTGAAAACACTGCTTGCAAACACCCCCCAGAATCACAGCATGTACACGTCCCTGTCTTAAGGACACCCAGCCCCAACAAAACATGGATCAAAGCGATATGTAAAACCTCCTGACAATATGATTGACTGAAAAAACCTGTAATGGCAATTCTAATCTGCAGAAAAAAAAAGACGTGTTCAGGACACGTTGAACATGTTGAAGTCACGTGATGGTAAAGCTGCCATTCGACAAAGAACGTACCAATTCCTTTTTAGGAAGCCTGAAAAAAAAAACGAGAAAAATGATTATATTGTATTGCGGTATTACAAGTGACACTTGAAATGACAACTATAGGGGTCATAGGCTGTATATAGGAAAAACCTCAAATTTGGTAGAATTCTTGGATTTTTATTTAAAATCTCTAACATCCCTTAGTTCCTGGTCATGAAAGATTGCAAGACAAATTCCTTACCAATCCATTTCCTATAAACAAACAAAAATATTCAAACAAAAATATTCAAAAACTTTCCTCCCAAGGAATAGGCGGCGGAAGACCTCCAACTGTTCTTTATAAATTAAAATTTGCACGTTTGGGAACGCGACGTTCTACGTCAGGTTTGTACCCCGCGAGAAAAGGCTGTAGATTCGTCTTAAATGGGGGCGTTTCGGCACTTCAACAAGCTTTGAGTGCTTATTATCACCGAAAGATAGAGGGGGAGGGGCGGGATATAAAACAGGTTCGTTTTCAAAGTTTGACAAAATGTACACATCTTCATAGTAAATTATTGGAAGCGTATCAAACATTTTTCATTTAGACTTCACATATTTTCCAAAGAGTGACCATAGCATGATATACCTATATTCATGCACAGAAACGTGAACGATAAGACATTATATTTCCACATTATGCATTTTCATGAGCTCGTTTTTTGTATATTGTATATTATATCTCTCTTGGTCATGAATTTTGACTTGTATAAATGTACTTTCTTCCTGTGCGTTGTGACGTACTTTTGTCCCCATTAAATGTCAAGTTTGCGAGAACTTCGCCCCTCGACCCCACCAGGGGCCCTTTAGCGGGCCCTGGACCCCACGCCGAATTGGGCACCATTGAAGGACATTCAATCAACGTCTTTTTTTTTTTAGCGCAGAGCTCACTGGAAGCCATTTTCTGTTCGTGGGCAAATTCTACGAGACAGTACAACGGCGTTGTATTCCTTACATAAATATTACTAACTTCGGTTTTAGCTTATCAGTTCAGTACACAAAATCAATTAAAGGAACCGTACAGACACACCAGTAAATTACCTAGTAATATTAGTCCGGAGGGGGACCAAATTCATTAGACATTCTTTAGGAAATAAGGACCGGGGGCCCAAATTTACGGGAGAGGGGGGGGGGGGATTAACTATCGCACCGGCCCTGCTTCTGTTCCGCCGTCCTAAAGGTATTTTGAGATTGCAAGCGAATTCATTGTAGTCGCGTTCAACTGCTCAATAAAAAGTGGTAAAACAAAGAGCGATTACTAGAATAATTTGAAATTCCATTTCTGCCAATATTCCCGTCGTCGGTGTTATTCAGATGTTAAGGAACAATACTTTACTATAG
>JAIGNY010002195.1:27500-55000 GCA_020152595.1 Chiridota heheva
TGTAAAGCAGAGTTGTTATTCCTACATCGTCCTCGCAAGCGTGTTTCTTAACTTAGTGCTTATCATTGGTAAAATATACATTCAATTACATCTTTAGGCAGGGCCGACACCAATGTGCATTACTGCTCCCTAACCTCCCTTCCCAAACGTCAACCCCCTCTACTCCCATCCGGTCAACTTGAGTCCCATCCCTACTATACCATGCACTCACTCGTTCTACTTCTCCCCGACTATGCCGACTAATGGTTATTATTATTATTATTATTGTTGTTGTTGTCGTCGTCGTCGTCGTCGTCGTCGTCGTCGTCGTCGTCATTATTATTATTATTATTATTATTATTATTATTATTATTACTAATATTATTATTGTTATAAGTTTATGTATCTTTAGTGTTTTTCATAAATTAGAACATATCACCCTCTAAGGTAAAGCAAATCTTTTGATGTGTTTGAAGATCACTCATCATGTTAACGTTAATATTATTATAAAACAAGAATGCAATCCACGTAGTTGCTGATCTCATCACCACTTGTAGCTTAGCAATGACCTATCCTTCATATGATTGTGGGTCATTCTGTATATCAGCCTTGAAACTTTAACTTTATAACAGTCACCTTTGACTTTTCCCATCACAGCAACAATGCAATAGTTCCCATAAGGCCCCCATAATATGCACAATACCATACCAAGGAGCTTCTACACACCCCATTCAAACACTGCAGCAGAAATGTGAAAATAGGTTTATTACCAGACAACCACTTGACATTTGTACTAGAAAGTCCGCGCGGCACAACTTCACCTTACAAGGTACCATGCTACCACTTTGGATCACAATCGGCCGTGTACTTTTTATGTTTATATTGGCTCCAATCTCTTCAATTTGAACAAATATTTCACCTTTGATTCTTTACTTGTTCAAAAGCTAAACTATCACATGCATCACAAGTTACACTGTTATACCCTTTATGCCCCATCCACAACTCTAAATATGACCTCTTAACAGTTCACGTTTGACTTTTCCCATCACAACAATGCAATAGTTTCTACAGGGACACTATAATGTGCAAAATCCTATTCACCCCATTCATGCACCTGAGCAGAAAGGTCAAAATAAGCTTCATTGTAAGTTTATGTATCTAAAGTTTCGCTGATATAAGAATCGGTAAGCTGTTGTAATTTAACTATAAGGAACTTACCACTTACTATTGACTAATGACTATTTTGAGACATGTTATTGTTTTTTCTCTTTGAATACCATAGTCTAGGCCTATCTGTAACATATCGAGAACAGAAGAAAATATAAGATTAATTAGTTATTACAAATATTCAGTAAATTATCGAAAAGGAAACGAGGTATTTATTATAAAAAAAATGTTGAGGCCTACATGCATTTAAACACTGGTTTTAATACCGATACTATCTTCTTACATGCTAAGGATTTTTACAATATGTACGTTTCTTATTCTTTTTGAAATACATGTTTTGATTATTTGCATCTTCAATATACCCATGGCATGGTAAGAAAACTAAATACGTCTGTTCCGGTGTTTTGATTTTTCACTCGGCGACGCATACGATTTACGGGAAGACTAAAAAAACGTCCACCTTGCGTAAGGACGTTATAACAAATCAGGATTGATTGGTACGTGTTATGTTATTTCTTTAATGAAAAAAATCATGATAAAAAATTGATTATCAGCATAACGGACTAAAACTTAGTATTTCTGTCGAATGTATGATGTTAATTGCTTCGTAAAATGTTGACATGTACTACCTCAAAAAGACAAACTTATGATAAATCACTGCCGCGGACCAAATGAGAACCCCGGGCCGGAGAAAAGGCTTAAGAACTAATTTCTTTGCCAATATGCCACTATACATTATGGCGCTAGGCCTACGTCCACGTTTTGTGCCTCAAAACAAATGATGAAAATATCAAATACGACTTCCGACTAAAACAGATAAAGAAAACATCGGAACTAATTTGTCTTGAAACAGCACATTGGCGGGTGCTTTAGTGTTTTCGATACACAGTAAGCGTGCGTGCGCGTAAACGCTTGAGAATTTGAATATGCCGCGGTAGAGGGGTACTGTAACGCGGCTGGTCGTTTGTTTACAAAAACATTCGATTTAAGCGTATCATGCGTGCGCAACACTAACGTTAGTCCAAACATACGACTATTGAAAATTTATTTTAGATTTATTTTTATTTTTCTTGACGCCAGGATGTCCTGTAAGTATGCAGAATTGTAACATTTCTTTAGTTAGCAGACAGTGGTCGTAAACCTATTCAATTTCGTTGAGTTCTCTGTAGAACCATATCATCGTCAGCGATCCAGACTAGCCTAACGTAATCTGTATAGGCGTGGGCCTAGATGTAGGCTCATCTCGCAAAAGAGCATTAAAATTGCAATGTTCTGTAAGAAATCAATAGAATAAATAGCCGAATATAGTACGAAAAGATAACTGATTAACTTCTTCGGCATTTTCAATACATAATCTAAGGAAAATATTTTTGATCTCTACATTATTTTGTGTATTTTCCCTTAATTTAGGGCACCCTAAATTCCAAGAATTTGACATAAATGTATCGAAAAGTTATTTTAACGGTCAGTAATGAATTGAGCATTAAATTTCCATTTTCCAGATTATGATCAATCTGTTTTATTCATTTTCTCGAAAAGGCGACGATTAATTTCAAAAACAGCGGCAAATTTTTTGAATATCCATTTACTATCCGTCTCCAAAATGTCAACATATCCAGAGAAATTTTGGACAATCCGGAGCGGAAAATGAGAAAGCCTATACGTTTAGTGTGTGCTAGTCAAATGTGTAGGCTAATGTGATGACGTAATACATCAAAGTACCCAATTTTGGGGGTATTTTAAAAGTACCCAGTTTTCGGGCTGCTCCCGGACTGTGTGATAGACTATGGTTTTGTGTTACTGATATATATTTTTTTATAAGAATTCCAGATTGTATTTGTATTATTTTCTTCTCCTCTCAGGGTTTATGAAAGGAACTGGAACTTTCTTCGTAGAGTGGCAGCTGGATTTTGATGTCGATGCCAGGACGGTGTCGTGGATCGGAGCAATCTTGGGTTTAATGATTCCTGTGTCAGGTATAACATTCATTCTACAGCGGTGTATTTTACCACATGGTGAGGGTGGGTGGGGGTGTCTGATTGAGTTCATTGTCAGAATTTTGTCATATGGAAAAAAAACATCTATTGAAGAGAAAATCTCGTCTCAAATAAATCTTAATGACTCAGCACAAATACATTTGACACATATATAGACGTCACTTATGCGGCAATAATTGACTGGTTTGTCGGTTATTGTGTAAATATTTCGAACAATCAGAAATGTATTTTTAGCCCCCAGATTTCTGGTTTTGATTTCTTCTTATAGCATATTTTGGAGGAATTCTACTTTCAACTTTTTACTGCCGGACGGTGACTGTCTGTGGTGGGATTTTGATATTTGTGTCAATATGCGTTTCATCGTTTACCAAACAAATCTGGCAACTTTACATTTTATCAGCTTTTCAAGGTGAGCTCTTTTATTATGGGGTTGACCCAAATATTCAACAGTTTAAGTTATTAGGAAGTACTTACTTTGTCATCATTCTTCAGGCACTGTTAATTTATTCATATCTTCGCATTATTTCCACTTCTTCTGCGATTTTTATATACATTTTGCTCTATTTAATATTTTATAGCAAATTATATATTCTGGGTCCAAACACATGCTGAATTGGTTCAAAAAATCCTGTACCACGCACAAAACACACACACACACACACACACATATATATATATATATATATATATATATATATATATATATATATATATATATTTATATATCTGTATATATATATATATATATATATATATATATATATATATATATATATATATATATATATATATATATGTATATATATAAATATATATATATATATATATATATATATTTATATATATATATATATATATATATATATATATATATATATATTTATATATATATATATATATATATATATATATATATATATATATATATATATATATATATATATATATATATATATATATATATATATATATATATATATATATATATATATATATATATATATATATATATATATATATATATATATATATATATATATATATATATATATATATATATATATATATATATATATATCCAACGAAAAGATTCAAAATGAAATACGAAATTTTGAGACCCTGTCTCTTCTTCAGCATAATAAAAAGCGGACACCGGGTAGCCTTTAAGTTTGTTGCGAATTTAGTGGATGTGGTCATTAAAGCGTAGCCTAAAAGAATGTTTAGTTTCACCTATGTAATTACCGTTGGGACATCGGTTGCAAAAAACCCCAGATAAACAACATTGGGGGTTTTACAAGGGCCGGGGTGTAAAGTTATGTTGGTACCGGGAAGGGGGGGGTAGAGGGGGGAGGGGGATTGTAAGTTGGGAGTCGCTTATAATGTGTTTGCACACAAGACAACGTGATTTCTACAGGGGGTATTACCTACAGCACAGTTATTTTAATTTTTTCACCTGGCAATTTACTGCGAACTAAAATGTTTTTTTTAGGGAAGGGTGCTATCTGAGGGCTAAAACCGGGGATCAGCGAAAGTTTCACCTAGGGTTAATGGTTGTAAGAATGGGCCATTAAGCTTTAAAATGTTTGAAAAGGTCGTTAGAATTGGGAGAGAAAGTGGTGACATAAGGAATACGTTTGTTTTGGGTGTTGGGTTTATATTAAAGTAAACGGCCACGAGGTATCTTATCAGTTTTGTGGAGGTCATTGGGGTCTGGACAGATGCGTTTATAGCATAAGCCTTGACTGTAGATGATGGACCGTTTAATGTATGATGGATGAAAACTATTGTAATGAACATACGAACGTCTGTCGGTGGGTTCCCATAGACTGATGTATGAATGGAGGAATTGCAAAGTGTAGCCTTAACATCTAAAAATGGTTTTGTGGTCGTGGAATAACTATGAGTGTATATGATAGAAGGGTGGAAAGAGTTGAACTTAACTATATGAATATTCATAATTAATTACGTCATTGTCATTTTTGTATATTATTGGCTGAACAAATCTGTAATGGCAATTCTGGTCTGCAGAAAAAAGACGCGTGCGGGCAGCATGATTTTTTTTCCCAGGGGTGTTTAAGGCAATTTGCGTTTATTCCGTTGAAAATTAGACAGTGATTTAGAAGGATTTTCCGCTGATATCAATGCAAATTGTCCTAAACACTCCTGGGGAAAAAACAATTACGCGTGCAGGCATCTGTGACACCTAATGTGTTTGTACCGTTGAACGTACATAACAAATTATACGTACCGTTGTACGTGCACGCATGTCTACTGCCAGCAAGTCTGTTAAAGTTCAAAAAGAAGATAACAAAGAATGTCATTTGTTCATTCTTCTTTTAAAAAAAAAGAGAAAAAATGCCCAAAGCGCCAAACGTGTCCAAGAAACCATGCCAAAAACGAGGCTTCTGGGTGGGGATGGGGGTCGAGGTCCTTGAAGAAATAAGGTTTCAGCACCCCACCATCCCCCCCCCCGCCCCCTCAAGAAAAAAATTGCTCCTACGCCACTGCTGGGAAGTAATTCTTTCAGCTTATGTATTTTGGGTAGAAGATCAGAAGATACAGAGTGCCAGGAGATTGGAATACGGGTATCAATCCCGAGATTATTTTCTTTGCGGTACTGGTGAATCCCGAGATAAGTTTTCGTAGCTCCTGAGTAAATATACGGGCCGGATTATCATCCAGGGGGCCGGGGGTCGCTAAGCTGCCTTTCAGCTTCCTTAATATAGTCCTTAGTGTTCAGGATTACGATTGACCCGCCCTTGTCTGCTGCTTTTATAACGATGCTGGTATCAACCTGCAAGGAACTGATCACTTTTCTTTGGGCCGCTAATAAGTTATGTTTTGTTTGAGTGTTTCAGCTATTTTTCGATATTAAACATTTGTGCGATTTTGTATTTATATACATGAACTAAGACAGAGAGAGGAGAAAGGGGGAGGTGGCAGTGACGTGGTGGGTCATGTTTCACTAAAGGCAAGGACATTTTGGCGCTGCCCCCCCCCCCTCCCCCGCCATCCGAAATTTAAAAAATGCTCTTAAGTAAAACGTGCACATAGAGCTAAAATGGCATGCACCGTTTATATGGCACCATTTAGGAAATTGCCTAAAACTAGTGTTTCAAATAGAGACAAAGAAAATTTCCCATTTGAATGAAGGAAATCCCCAAAAATGAAGAAAAACTCCTAAATATTGAAGAAAGTATTCGGAAAATGAAGGAAATTTCCCGAAACTTTAAGGAGAATTCCTAGAAGTTTGAAGGAGATTTTTCGGAAATTGAAGAAGATTTCCCGAAGAAAGAAAAAAAAAAAAAAAAAGGAGGGGGAGGCGGAAGTCAAACAAAATTGTGTTAACTCTATAGGCATGATATAGGAGCGAAGGCCGCGAAGAACCGGTGTGGACCCAAGGGTTTCCCGGAAGCCCGGGACTACGTTTTTTGTGCTTTTGATAGCAGAAAAAGGCTTTAAAAATGTGTCGCATCTATCGGGCGAAGCTGCAGGTAGGAACGCTGGGGATAGCAGAAAATTGCTTAATCCAGGGTTGACGTCCTGGCAGGCGTTTTTAGGCTTGATTTTGGTAGCAGAAGATTGCTTAAAATTTTGTTAATTCCACACTAAAATGAGTTCAAAGGAATATATATTTTTGGAACGAATGTTCAAATGTAGAATCCCATTGACTACAATATGTTTTTTTTAGTTTGGGTCTAGGGATGGTTTTCATGTTTTTGATGAAGAATAAAGCTTTGAGAGAAAATATTTACAGCGTTGAGAATAAAAAGTTTACAAGAATATATTCTGAAGACAATTTTTGCGCCCCTGTGAGCATTCGGCGCCCTTTCTAAAAATGTCTACCATTTCTATTCAATAAAATTGATGCCCTTCATGGTGAGGGAAGATATTAAATATCGCTGATGAACTATCTCCAAGCATCTTCTATTATCCAGGGGCCCGCTCGAGTGCAACATACAATTTTTTCCTTGAAACGTCAATTTCAAGAGCTTCCGGGGCTTCGCCTCTGGACCCTACCGTGCCTTCGCCCGTGGACCCCACTAGGGGCCCATCCCACGCCGACAAGTCGAGCGCTTTAATTTTGTGTTTTGTATATGGTGTATTATTATAATAGCTCTCTTTGACATGAATTTTGACTTGTATAATACACCTTCTTACTATGCGTTGTGACATACTTTTTTTCCCCTTGAAATGTCAAATTTGCGAGAGCTTCCTATCGGGCCTTCGCCTACCTGGACCCCACCAGGGGTCCTTAAGCGAGCCCCTGGACCCCACGCCGACAAGTCGAGCGGCCTTCGGTGTCACCTCAACTACACCACTAAATATCGTATCGGTTCAATTTAAATCCCCCCCCCTCCCTTATGTGAAAATTCTGGCTACGCCACTGATCGTTGCCCCAGGCCCCCAGTAGGGTTATCACCTACTACACCGGTGCTGCAAGAAACTTTAGCACTTTTTACCGAAGAAGTAAGGCGTTTTGAGGCCCTGAAGAAGGTCGTGACCTTCGTGCCGCGTGAAGTTGACGTACTGAGTTATTTTGATTCCATGCAGCCATGAGCGAACAATATCATATTTGCTTGAGGGTGAATATGGGAACACGAGGCTTTAATATGAAACCTCGATCTAGGGTTTTTGTTGGCTATGGTGGCAGACATTGATGAAGATTTCCCATGATACAATACGAGCCTAACATAGATTGTTAATGTATGTGAAAATAAAATCTTAAATATAAAAAATGATAGCTGTTACTGTCGAGACCATTTTGTAAGTTTGCAGTCCCAATTTA
Source organism: Chiridota heheva (assembly GCA_020152595.1). Lineage (NCBI taxonomy): Eukaryota > Metazoa > Echinodermata > Holothuroidea > Apodida > Chiridotidae > Chiridota > Chiridota heheva. The sequence continues at coordinate 35,433 of JAIGNY010002195.1, forward strand.
TAGATATTGAGAGAAATTCAAATTTGTTTAGGTTAATTTTGGCGGAAAAATAGTATCTTAAAATCTAAATACTATTTCAATTCATTTAATGAATAGTTGCTTCAAATTTGGTATAAATTTTACATGCATAAACTTTATATGCATATTTTATCATGTTACCAAAAAAATATCTGATACAATTTTGGGTCATCTTCATCTTGTGTTTATGCTAGTGCATACATTTTGCCGTAAAAAAGCTTGCTATTTTAAAGACGAAGCGCTCGATCGAGGGCTTCTTCTGGACTGTCTGGTTACTGTACCTCATCATGAGTTCCTTCAGTCCGGGAGAGGTTCCTTAAAATAGGAACTCTTCGTGACATAGACATCGCCATTTTGTGATATTTCCCATGATGCTTTGCTATGCTAATGCTAAAGCCTTATGTAGTGTTATAATTTTCAAATTTTAGATACCTCTGCGAAAAATGTCTTTGCCCGGCGAATCTTAGAACTCAGTGATAAACTTATTAATTTCATGGCTAAATATTATCCACTCCCTTTTATATTGTTACCACACCGTTTTTGAAATATGGGGAAATTGCGGAAAAAACCTAGGTTTTTTGGCGCGAAACAGTCAATTTAAAAATTCAAATATACAGTATAATTTTGTCGGTGAGATAGCAGATTCTAAGGAATAAAATTACATCGTAAAATCTTACAGTCTGTATGACAAAACTGTCATTCATTTCATTTTTTTGTACATTTGGATCGAAAAATAATTAACAAAACAGCTACAGGACGTCTATTAGCTTAGGTATTTTACAGGTTCCTCAAAATAGGACCTTTCCCGGACTGTTCTTATAAGATATGTTAACACTAAAATACACGTGGTTCATATCTTTGTCTGGAATGATCCTACATTCACAGTGAGTAACATTTTCAACCTTTTATCATTGAAGTTGTCGCTTTATGCATAAAACATTTATCATCATTATTATATCGCTTTCATCATTCTGATATAACTTTCTGCTTATTCTGTTTCAGGTCTTGGAATTGGAATGGTGTTTATGTGCTCTATTACAGTTGTAAATTATTACTTTACACAGAATATTGGTCTCGCAAACGGCGTTGGGTATTCAGGATCTGGAATTGGTATTATTGTTATGCCACCTTTGATTGAAAAACTTAGCGATAGATTTAAATGGCAAGGAGCGTTACTGGTGACGTCATCGCTTATGTTTATAGTAATTGTAAGTGGGATATTGTTCATACCAACGCCCAAAGAAACTTTTTTGTTGCGAAAAAAGAAGCGGGCGAACCAATATGATGAACTTAAATCGGTGGAAGCAGGTGAAGATGAATTGATGATAGCTGAAAATACGGCTATCAGAAGGTCTCTCATGTCAAGAATCTTTTCTCTGCTAGGAATGGATCTGCTTTTTACAAATGTAGATTTACTCCTTTTAGCGATAGCTTATGGGTTCTTCGGCTTTGGCTATTTTTCCTCCCTGACCTTCTTTTCATCATTGGTAGTTTTTGATGTTGGGCTCTCTAAACGCGATGCCGCTTTTCTCACAGCCTCAATTGGAATCGGTAGCGTAATTGGACGATTAGGGCATGGAATTCTTATCGATAAGAAGATTTTGCGAGCGATATCTCTGATGTGCTGTTCATGTTTTTTAGCTTCTATCAGTAATTTTGTAATCCCTTCCATGAACTCGTTCGTGCCTTTGTTTATTTGTGCCGTCTGGTTCGGGGTCTTCAGCGGTGTTGCTAATAGTGTCATTGCCATGTGTGTTCGAATGTGGTGCGAGCCCAAGGATTTTACAAGAGGCTTGGGAGCATGCTATTTGTTGAACGGTATTGGAATTTGCGCTGGTGTAGTAGCCATGGGTAAGCTATTGTTACAAAATTCACATTTGTGTTTATTTTCCGGTGGGTGTGTGTTTTTGTTTATTAATATTACATGGGTGCCTCTGAAAGTACCCTTAAAATTCCCAGGTACATTAGTAAATTATGTTTCTATCAAACGTTGCTCTTCTGGAAATACTTAAGTTTGAAGCTGATGAAAAATCCAGTATAAATATATATAAAATTATATCTATAAATAGGACAAAAGGTAAAAATATATGTATGATACATACATAAAAATGAGAAAACATTATCTAAAAGTACGTAACAAATTATAACATATACATATATGTTAAAGTGTTGAGAAAATGTGTCAATTTAGCCACGTGCCCTTCGGATATTTACCATTTGCTGCAAAGTGTTTGCGTTCAAATTCGCTGTTTCATTTTATTTTAAAATTTCCGAAATTTTACTTCCCAACACGGCGATGTGTCCGTTTTGGATCGGCTTTTGCAGTATGGGTTTTTGACAACAAGAATAGTGTACGCCTACTATTCAAATATTGCACATTATTTTTGGTAGATAGTTTGTTTATGCACAAATTTAAACAATTCGGATTTTCGGATTTTCTTGCAAGGGTGTAATACTGCGTGTACGACACCTGCTGACCCTACCACGTCCCTGCTCGAATGGGTTAAACTTCCTTCACAAAGCTAGTAAGAGGGTCACACCCCTCTGTGGTGCAGCGGCGTAGGAAAATATTTGACAATGGGGCCAGATTGGTTTTTGTCACAACAAACCTACAAAAATGTATGAGTCTCTAAGCACGGTAAAACTGTTTTTAAGGGAGGTGGGGGGGGAGATTGTGAAATTGTTGGAAATTTGGGTAAAATTTGCCGAAAAGGAATTGAGGGCATTTCACAAAAGTTGAAGTAAATTTGAAGAAAAGTGATGTAAATTTTCCCAAAATTAAAAACAATTCCCAAAACTTGATGAAAATTTCCCGAAAATAAAGACAATTTCGCAAAAATTGAAGGAAATTTCACAAAAATTGAAGGAAATTTTTCGAGAATTGATGCAAACTTCCCGAAAGTGAAGAAGATATCGCAAAAATGAAGGAAATTTTTCAAAAAATGAAGATTTCTGGAAGGAAAGATGCCATGATGGAATCTGACTCTTCAAAATCAATTCGTTAGACCTTCATTATTGGGGTCAAATTGTACGTGCCCCCCCCTGCCCCTCCCCCTCCCCCTTACCCCTCCATAAAATTCCTACGTGCCACTGTGGTGGATACCTTAGAGTTAGTCTGTGTCGGTGCTTTATATATGATTGTACGCGATTTACATGATTACATACATTTCTCTTTCTTCAGGATATTTGCATGACGCGTTTGACAGTTATGACGTTGCATTCTATACTGGTGGTGCAGCGTTTCTCGTGAGTGGACTTCTGACACTAATAGATATTACACGCCTTAAACGTCGCAGTAGTGCCAGTGCCGAGGGAACCACTTCAGATATTTAAAAACTTCTTTATGCTACCTTCCTTCCGTCCATGCTCTTGAAAATGCCTGTGCCCTGGTGCGAATACCTTCTTTACTAAACTTTTTTGATCTGTTTATGGTCAATGTCTTCAACATTCCTGCTGACACTATTTAGCAAGCGATGGAATTTATGTGCCTTGCGCAACATCCAATGCTTAACATGTTTTCTCGTCAGAATTCGAAAAAGCCTAAGGCCCTTTCTGTTGCTTTTCAAAAATATGGATCACGAGAAATGACAAATGAGCTTTTTCCAGAAAATTTGAATAGTACTATTTTATTTCTGATGTAGGGCCATAAACACTAACAAATCTGTCAGCAAACATTGCTTTTGTGAGCGAAAGGGACTTCTATACGACTGATATCATTATCAGACCGTAGCATGGTCGTAGAAAGGTGGGTTGGATGTAATTTAGTGGCATGGAAGTAACGGGGTGGCATGGAGGTAACGGGGTGGCATGGAGTTTGGACAAATTACAGAAGGATTATGGAAGACATGTTGGGAGCCGGAGTGACGTGGATGGGAGTTTGGTGTGTTTAGTGTGGATTGGAGGGGGGTGGTGGGGGGAGGATGGTTTTCTTAGGAATTTGATCAAGATAATGAGCGGGATTCGAATAATGTTTGGTAGTAATTAGAGTGGTCGTTTGGGTGATGGAATAGTGGGTGATAAAATGGATTGAACGACGGTAGCTTATAGGGACCGATTGTAGAAGTAGAGTACGATGACAGGGCAATGTATGGACTTGCTACTATGGTATAAAAATGTTATCCGTGGTGAGAATGTGCATCGTTTGATGGTGATGTTGCTATTTTCTCTTTTCATGCTAGTTTATATGAATGATAAATAAAAACAATTTCTTGCCATTGAAAAACGATGAAATACAATATAGTTACAATCCAGTTTTAATTTTAGTTTATCCAATGTTTACGTTTTACTGCAGGTTTCGTGTTGCATATAATGTATGTGGAAACTATACAATAACGGTTGGTCAATTGGTCCAAGCTCCACCTTCCTATTTGATTCACTAACAGATGAAATGAAACTGGTTCTAGCGAGTATTAATTTCATTCATATATAGGCTGAAGTACACAGTGTAAACTATGCACAGACCTTATAAGAACAGACCTTCAGACGGATTAAGCGAATGAAAATAAATTTAAATAATATCAGTAATGACGCATGTGAAATTTCATTTAATCGCAATCGACCCAGGATGTGCCGCCTAAACATGTGCCTTTTTTTTTGCATCATTTTTATAGTGTGGGTACCTTTTTTTGCATCATTTTTATAGTGCGGGTGCCTATTTGCATCATTTTCATAGTGCGGGTGCGATGACGAGTAAACACACTATTACACTGACGGGGGGTCGTCGCCTGCGTATTCGGTTATGATAGTAACAATGCTATCACGAAATGCTTAATACAACCTGGACGATAACACAGGTACGACGTACGGACAGACATAACATTGACAACCAAGTCAATGTCCACGGCCTTTGATAACCAGTTGTGGTGCACTGGCTTGTCTACCCAACCCAGGCTCGAACACAGGGCCTCGTGGTCTGTAAACATGTATGATTGAGCCGCTACACCACAGTTAGTAGACAGTGCGGGTGCCTTTCTTCCATCATTTTCATAGTACGGGTGCCTTTTTTTTTTTGCATCATTTTCACAGTGCGGGTGCCTGTTTTTTGCATCATTTTCATAGTGTGAGTGCCTTTTTTGCATCATTTTCATAGTCAGTGCGGGTGCCTTTTTAGCATCATTTTTATAGTGCGGGTGCCTTTTTTGCATCATTTTCATTGTGCGGTTGCCTTTTTGCATCATTTTTATAGTCCGGTTTTTTTTTTTTTTGTGCATTATTTGTGTAGTGCGGGTGCCTTTGTTGCATCATTTTCATAGTGCGGGCGCCATTTTTTTTCTTTTCTTTTTTTGCATCATTTTCATAGTGCGGGTGCCGTATTTTTTTCTCGGTTTTTTTGCATCATTTTCATAGTGCAGGTACCTTTGTGCATCATTTTTTTTTTATGATTTGGGTGCTTTTTTGCATCATTTTTATAGTGCGGGTGCGTTTTTTTTGCATCACTTTTGTAATGCATGTGCCTTTTGCATTATTTTCATAGTGCGGGTGCCTTTCTCGCATCATTTTCATAGTGCGGGTGCCTTTCTCGCATCATTTTCATAGTGCGGGTGCCTTTTTTGCATTATTTTCATAGTGCGGGTGCCTTTCTCGCATCATTTTCATAGTGCGGGTACCTCCTTTGCATCATTTTCGTAGCGCGAGTGCCTTATTTGCATCATTTTTTTATAGTGCGGGTGCCTTTTTTGCTTCATTTTCATAGGGCAGGTGTCTTTTTTCACCATCTTCGTTGTGCAGGTACCAAAAAAATATGTTATACTGCGGGTATGGTTTGTGGTTGATGGGCTGAACACCCTGTTTTATACTGTAATTACATAGCATTTGTAGGCTACTTTAATCAGTTAATCGTTAATAGGATATTAGTACACGCCTACATTTTATACTAATGACTCGTGTCTATTTAATATGTTGATCTAGAACCTGAAATAAATAAAATATATATATATATATATATATATATATATATATATATATATATATATATATATATATATATATATATATATATATATAAATATATATATATATATATGTATATATATATATATATATATATATATATATATATATATATATATATATATATATATATATATATATATATATATATATATATATATATATATATATATATATATATATATATATATATATATATATATATATATATATATATATATATATATATATATATATATATATATATATATATATATATATATATATATATATATATATAAATATATATATATATATATATATATATATATATATATATATATATATATATATATATATATATATATATAATATATATATATATATATATATATATATATATATAATATATATATATATATATATATATATATATATATATATATATACATATATATATATATATATATATATATATATATATATATATATATATACATATATATATATATATATATATATATATATATATATATATATATATATATATATATATATATATATATATATATATATATATATATATATATATATATATATATATATATATATATATATATATATATATATATATATATATATATGTATATATATATATATATATATATATATATATATATATATATATATATATATATATATATATATATATATATATATATATATATATATATATATATATATGTATATATATATATATATATATATATATATATATATATATATATATATATATATATATATATATATATATATATATATATATATATATATATATATATATATATATATATATATATATATATATATATATATATATATATATATATATATATATATATATATATATATATATATATATATATATATATATATATATATATATATATATATATATATATATATATATATATATATATATATATATATATATATATATATATATATATATATATATATATATATATATATATATATATATATATATATATATATATATATATAATATATATATATATATATATATATATATATATATATATATATATATATATATATATATATATATATATATATATATATATATATATATATATATATATATATATATATATATATATATATATATATATATATATATATATATATATATATATATATATATATATATATATATATATATATATATATATATATATATATATATATATATATATATATATATATATATATATATATATATATATATATATATATATATATATATATATATATATATATATATATATATATATATATATATATATATATATATATATATATATATATGACATTTTGTTGCGTTGACATTTTGTACCTGTTCAGTTTGTTTTGATGTTGAGGTGCGCTGACCAGCTGAAAACTGGATGGTTTGCAATTATTTTATTTTCCTTTGAACGGCATAGGGAGTCGAAATGGTCATATTTGCCCCAGGCAAGACAGTCTTCTTCAAAGGCAGGGCATTGTGGGCTGCCTTGGTGTGGATAATTTCCACCGCAAAAGTAGCAATGTGCTTTTTTGTTTGACATGGATTCTTTGTGCTTATGGTATTTGGACTGCCGTTTGAATTTAGGTACACTCACCGTGTAGTTGACAGTGTTTTTGTGCTGATCTTGAGCCCTTAGTTCTGACAGTTTCGTGGCTCGTGCCGTGTCAAATAATTGTGACAGCGTCATTTCTTCCCCGAGGGCTTTGCGACGTAAACGGTTGGCGTTGCAAGTTTGGTCGATTTGTGCCTTTATTTCTTTATCGGTATCAGCAGATCAGCAGAGTCACAGGTAGACGGAAGATGGCGTGACCTGGTATGATAAGAATCCTTCGTTTCACCGTCTGACCGTGCGCCTGTTTTGCTTGCCGAAAGACGTATGTCTCGTACTCTTATGTTGATTTTAAGGTTCAAATGTTTGTCAAAGGCTGCTTTAGCGTAGTCCTTCGCTTTTTCTGTTTCTGGGAGTGCCTCAAATATTGTAACTGCTCCTTCCCAAAAAAAATGTAGAAGCAAAGCTCTTTTTCTAGAGTCTTAATTGATGTCAAATCCAATAGGAAAGTTCTCAAAAAAATGATCCATCTTTTCCACCTGCGTTCAACAGAGTGGAGATCTTCGGATATTGTGAGTGGATCGGAAACGATGAAATCCTCCGTTGTGCTATCATGATCATGAACTGTTAAAACTTGCACGTTTAATAAGCAACTATGAAAAACTCAACAAAAGAATCCACACGTGATATTATCATATTCAAAGATATTGGAAAGCTACAAAAAGTCCCGTCTTTGTTGCTACTTAATAATTGTCATTGATGACTACACTCGTTACCTAGTGGTGGATATTATCCAAGTCCACATCGGTAAATACAGTTTTGCCAGTGCTTGCCAAGATATTTTGGAGTTGGAGTTCCACATGAGGTAAAAACCGACAATGATGCACCCTAATAACTCCCAACGACTTTGCAAAATTGGCTGAATATCTTGACTTTCGCACAGACCTAGAACGGTAAATACCACCATGGTTCGCATGCCCATGCAATTTAACACGCATATTATATGACCCGCCCAATTATACAAATCCCACATGGCATCCTATGTTCCACATGGCGTCCCATGCCCCACATTTCATCCCACCCCATATCCCACATGACAATATATGTCCCACATGACATTCCACCCTATGTCCCAAATGGTATTCCACCATATATCCCACACGGCATCCCACCCTGTCCCACATGGCATCCCATCGTTTGTCCCACATATCCAACCATATGTCCTACATTGCTTCCCACCCCATGTTCCACATGACATCCCATAGACTCCATACGTAGTTCGTCCTAGCTATCACAATCCCTGATTGGGCATACTTAGTATAAAAGTGTCAGTTCAAATAATAAAATATGCAAATGATTTGTTGAATAAGAATATAAAGGCGGGGTCAAATAATCATGTCTGATATAACACTTGATGCATACCACATGGTATATATTCTATCCTATGCCCCCCCCCCCCTCCCCATACTTGTTTCACATGGCATCCCTCACTATGTCTATATGCAGTCACATCTTGTCACACTCCCTAACTGAGCATACTTGTCAATTCATATATTGTAGCAACTTTATGCAAATGGACAAAATAATAAACTTGGCGAATTTTAATAAACATGCCTGATACAGCCGTTGGTGCACAAATATTTTGAAGAAATTTAAGGGTTTTAAACCTTTAGTATTATGAGAGACGCTCGAGGATCTCTGAAGAATATTGGGAAAATTATATTATCTTACAGTTATCTTCTAAGGAAATATCAAATGTTTGTAGATTTTTTAAGCAAACTATTCAACCTGTCTTAAGTGTCTCTGATAAACTTTAACATTTTGTAAGGAAATTCCAGCCTTCCTAGAGGATACTGAAGAAACTTTAATTTTTTCTGAGGAACTCTGAAGAAACTTTAACATTTTCTGAAAAATTCTCAAAAGACTAATATTTCTGAGGAAATCTCAGGAAAAACTGTGGACTGATGGACGAAATCGCTATTGCATAGATTCGCATTATGCTTCGCATGCTCACCAAATATAACCCCTCTTTCAGTCATTAGCCTTAAGCTAATGCTACAGCCGAACGTTTCATGCAAACACTGAAGAAAACAATTTGCGCTGCACAAATAGAACATAAAATCATGGAAGCAGGAAATATGGACATTCTTGCGTAAGTATCGTGCGACATCACCACATCATCACCACGGTCTGACGGTATCGTATCACACCACCACAAACAAATCACCCCCAGAAGTTATGTTTTGAAGTTCAATTAGGACAAAGTTGCCTGAATCGAAGCCTCAAGAGGAAAATGGCCAACAAATTAGAGCCACTGACGACAAAGCAAAAGGACGCATCATGAAAGTAAATGCAGAAACTGCACATGTACATCAACCACATGTATTGGTGATGCTGTACCTGTGCGTCAAAAATGGTTAACAAGATAACCCACCTTTCAACCCTTACACAATTATAAATATCAGTCATGTTTATTCCCCCGAAGAGAATGATATTTAACAGTGAATTAATCAAACTGCATATTACATATAATGACCACTTGTAGATAGCGGGATGGCTCCAAAATGGGTCCACAGTGGATCCAAAATGGGTTGAAATGAACCCAAAATAGATTGACTCCGTAATTCAGATGCGTGAAACCTGTGGCATCACAAGGACGCACACCACTGAGATATTGTCACGCATGCAAAATAAACATGTTTTTATAGCCACTTCAGCTATAACTTCATATACAAATTATCTTAAAGGACTACTGACACGATGGCGTATGGCGTGCGTGCGTGTGTTTGTGTGTGTGTGAGAGGTGGGGATGAGTCACAAAATCTAATTAACCACCTGCCGAAGGTTGTGTGCATATAAGTCACATAATCAAACATAAGTCACATAAGATACAAACAATCTCCATGCAAAGATATGAATACGGAAAAGTTTAACCCCGCTATTTCACACTTTCCATATTTCATTAGCAACACCAGTGGCTTCTCCAAAGGGTTGAGTATTTTACCGGGGTGGGACCAGTTGCGGCGCCACGATTGTGATACCGGGCAAGAGAGGGTAGCTTTGCCTCATGGGAGTAGGGGGGGGGGAGGCATTTTAGGTATAGTAGACCTATATCAGACAAAATGTGCCATCCATGCAAAATTTTCAGGGAAAAAGGGATCTCATGGGGGAGGGAGAAAATAATCCTCAAAACAAGATGGACGCCGTTTACAACACATTTCACTGCAAATATAACTTATTTGAACCTAATTGTTGAAGTATTTGAAGTTGACAGTGTATACGAATTTCTAAAACTATCGCGACGGCTATTACCTATCACTGCACTCTGGTGATGTTTTTTAAAGTCTGTTTCAAACGAGAACTGAGTCATACGGAGGAGGGGCGTTAAACTTTTAAAAAAATCCTTTTACTGTTTCAAAATGAATAGAACATATTGACAAACTGATAATATCAGTCCTCTAGTCCCCCTCCCCCCACATACACACACCCCACCCCTGTTCCTCACTCCTCCCCTCCGACACGCGGGCCACAAGGCTGGTGATGGAACGGGAGATTGGAGAGATTGAAATATAACCAGATTAGGCCAATGACACGGGCAGGGCTAAGGGGGCAACTTCTCGAGCATTTTTTTGTTATAGGGCGTAAAAGTGTGAGGAAGAATGGGCAAGAAATTGCTACCCTTACAAAATTTTCTGGGGGGAAAGGGATCTCGTGGGGAGGGAGCAATGATCCCAAAACAAGATAGACGCCGTTTACAACACATTTCACTGCAAGTATATCTTAGCTAGGCCTAATTGTTCAGGTATTTCAAGTTTACGGTGTATAAAAATTTGAAAAACTATCCCGATGACCTATTACTCTAGTGATGTTTTTTTGAAGTCGGTTTCAATTGAGAACAGTCATACGGTAACGGGGAGGGAGAAGGGGGAAGGGGGCGGGGGGTAAGCTTTAAAACACTCCTTTTACTATTTTAAAATGAACAGAACATGAGCAAATTGCAACTAATAATATCTCTCCTCTAAAAACAGTGGCGGCGCCATGAATTTCGTACGGGAGGGGCAAGAGAGGGGCAATTTTGTCTCATGGGGGCAAAAGCCTATACATCGGACAAAATATGTCACCTTACAAAATTTTCTGGGGGCCACGTGGGGGAAGCCATCTCGTGGGGGAGAATGCTCCCATGCCCCCGTAGCGCCGCCACTGTCTAAGAAACAATTCAGTTTAGGTCATCAGCTCCACCCCCACCCCACCCCCGCTCCCCTTCCCCCAATTCTCCCCTCCGAAACACTAGCCACAAGGCTGGTGATGGGATGGGAGATTGGAGAGACTGAAATAATACCAGATAGTGGCCAGTGACACGGGGTAGGGCTAGGGGGCAACTTTTCGTGCATTTTTATTATTACTATGTTTTAAAAAGCGCTAAATTGCGAGGAAGGAAGGACAAATTATGATTGATTATGGGGGCAATACAATCACTTTAAACAGGGTTGTAGGAAGCTTTCAGAAAGTCGGGACACAACTTTGGAGCATTCACGGGTGGATCCATGAATTTCAATTAGAAACTCCAGGACCTATACCCTGCTCCCAACCCAAAGTGTTCAAATTTATCCCACTTCCGAAGGAAACTTTTTTTTACAACAATTATGGAATTACTTTTTCTAGAATTGTTCGGATTTTTTTTTTTTTCGGGACGGGAGGGGGATGGCGCCGGGTGTGCCCCATTAAATATATGTGTTCTTTTACGTTAATAATCAAGGGATTTTTAATTTGAAATGGCACTTTTATTGTTTTCATAAAGGGAAATTTCCAATTCCAAAGGGGCACTATTTATTTTCAAGAGGGTCACTCTTTAATTTTCAAGAGAAGGGACTTTTTACTTGCAAAAGGGAACGTTTTACTTGCGAGAAGTGAACTTTTGCCATTTTTTGAAAAGTGGGGGAATGTCCAGTGTCCCCTACCCCGCTCTTATCCCTCTGACTGTAAAAGTATGGCTACATATTCGTTATTGTATCTATTAAAAATGAAATGTTCACTAAGCAGTAGAGTATTTGGTCCTGGTGTTGATTTTGTTACGCGGCACAAGCAGACAAGGGCTGATTTGGAAGGACAGACAGTTCTAGGAAGTCTTATCGATGCTCGACCAGTCGAAGTTTCAAGATCTTTAGCGTAAATACCAGTCGACGGAAGTCATTCAGAAAAAGTTATCACAATTTTGTTCCAAATATGGACTAGACCCCTATATATGTGCTTATGAGCTATTTAGCTTTTCATCCACATTTGAGAAGTTAAGAAAGCCATCAATCGAGAATAGTGACGATGAAGCGTGACCTGTTTCATGTTTTGTTTTAGTCAGAATGATCATCGATAAATAGATAACGTATCATAACAAGATTACGGGCTAAGAAATGTTAGTAACTCCATAAAAAAGCCCAACTAAAACCACCACCACCACAAAAAATAAAAGACGCCCAGAGTTAGTAAAGAACTTATCAATGTTGACTTTCAAAATTGTGAACAGAATTAAAGCTAACTACTACCCACTCAAGTAAACCATTCCACTCATTAACAACTCTTTACGAAAAGCTAACATCTATCCGTGAGAATTCTTTGGTCAACTTCAAACTGTTTCCACGTGTCACATGAGGATTAGCTGAAACATACAAGAAATAATAGGAAGTCAAAAGCATCACTACCAGATATGGACTTGAAAACTGAATCATATCGCCACGTACTCTTCTCAACTCAAGCGTGGTCAAACAAAGAATTCGCAACCAGGATTCATAAGAGAGATTCTTTACTTTGGGAATAAGTCTAGTGGCTCTTCGCTGAACCTGCTCCAAAATGAACTTATCCTTCTCATAAAAGGGACTCCAAGCCTGAATAGCATACTCAAGGTGAGACCTGACTAACTGCTTATACAAATTAAGAAATATGAAAGTAAAGTTGATATAACATAGATTTGTTGTAATGTTTTCATTTCATGCATGAAGGTCACTATTAAAATACTTGTGATAATTACACTAAGGATATGGATTGCTTTTGACAATTACTCTAAGGATAGGAATTGCTTTTGATAATTACACTGAGGATAGGGACTGCTTTTGGGAATTACACTTATTGTTGTAAACGCAGGAAGATTAAAACCACCAATATGTAAAATTTGCGGTTAATTCATTTACAAAACGTTGACTTTAAAACAGCGTAAAAAACACTCTAAAAAATCATCAGAATGCCCAAGTCATCGGAGCGATTAGGCCATGGTCGTAGGACGGGTCCCCACTCAGCGGGGGAAATTTCCATCATTTTCAAACATTTTATTTCGATATCGGAACATTTTCGGACAGTTTTTTTTTTTTTTTCCATTTCAGTGAAATTTCGTTTAATTTTCCTTCCGCGATTTTTTGGCAAATTGTCTTCAATTTAAGGAATTTTGTTTCATTCCGGTGCAATTTTCTACGTTTATTGGGAAATAGGCCTATACTTCATTTTCGTGCCTTTTTTTTTATTTTCGGGAAATTTGGGGCAAAAATTTGGCCAATTATCGGGAAATGTTCTTAAATTCTCTGGAAATTTTCTTCACACTTTTAGGAAATTTTACCAAATTTTACCAAAATTCTCAATAATTTGACCAAATTTAACCTTTTTTTCAATTTTATTTGAACAATTTCTTAATTTTACCGTCTAACCGGGCAGAAGGCATGCAACCGGGAAGGTGAAATCCTCTCGTGTAGGCAGTTTGCTCCCTGCCCCCCGCTTCCTACGCCTCTGGACTAGGTGACCCCTGACCCGGGAGGGGCGCTTTCCAACGGCTTTCCCCCTGTGAACATCCCCTCACAACGCCACTGATATAGTGAAATATTTCGCAATATTGTGAAAGGAGAGATCAGGATAAGGGCTCTTCGCCCGGGAAGACAAATAAACAAGAGTTGGATGATCTTTATTTTCGCAAAGTTGCCAACACATAGAGGCAACCCAAGTGCGTATTTTTCAATGTGCTTGCTGTTTGTTTACTGTTCCTTGATCACTGATTGGCTTATTTCATACACACGCACACGTGACGTACATATACTCTATTCCTTGACCGGAGGCTTACCCATACTGTGTGCGTATGATGCATATGCTCACGTGGTGCACATAAAAAACAAAAAAAATCAGGCAAACAACAGCGTGTATTTGGACTGGACGCGACATAGTGTATAAAATCATGTGAAAAACATTTAAAATGTTTCGCATGACTTTCCCTGCCGATTTCGCGGAATGTGCCAAAGTAGAGCGTGTAGAGACATGTTTTCCTCAGCAGGTTGTATGGACTATGCGCTTGTGATAAGCGTCTTGATAAACTGTTTCGTCACAGTGACAAAGATTAAAAGAAACAACTTAGAAACCGCACAACAAACGCAAAATATGTCATTACTTACTATTCATGTTCTTGAGCGTAAAAGTTTGGGAATTGGATTTACGAAAATTGTTGTTAAAATCCTACTTCTTTTAAAAATGTTTGAAGAAATTACCAACCGCGTATTGCAGTATTGGGTAAGTTTAAGTTTTCTTTTTCAGATTGTATTTTTTCATCGTATAAATTTAAAGTATTGAAAGTTATCCTAAACAGTTTACCAGATTGGGTAGACGTAAAGTGGCGTAACTTGATTTCAAGGCCGGGATTGTAAGTCAAATATGCCCGGCGACAAAAAATGTGCATTTGCCAGACTTATTAAAAGAGAGGTGTCTAGGATATATACAATCGCACAATGAAGAACAGTTGGCGACAGATCAACTACCCTTAAACCAATGCAGTCGAACTGAAGTGTCAAACGTGGTAGTGCGTAACGGGTCTGTCTGTGTACAAGCTTCTCGATCTGGGCGAGCTAGTCACGTGATTGTTGTTGAATACGAAAGTGGCTTAGAGTCTGAATATTCATGTTTGATAAAGCTTAGCTCTCAGTGATTTGTTTACACTTGTTGTAACCACAGAGCTTCCACACTTCATATAAAGCTGAGAAATAACGTTTTAAGTTAGAAACAATGTTGATGTGTATGAAAATTATTCTGATTGTTGGCAAGAGGATGAGAATCATCATTTGAATTAAAAGCATGAATAATTCTAAAATTATTCAACTTACAATACGATCAAACTTTCTCATTTTGAAGTTGTTGCAAGTTCAAAGACATTTAATATGATCATAACCTTCTGTAGCGTTTTGTTTACGGTTAACGAAATTAGTAGACCGGCTTATAAAACATCCGTACAGTACATATAAAGTGAGCTAAGTTACGTTACTGATCACTGGAGAAAGTTTATGTCTGTTAAGCTTCATGCATATTCAACGTTAATTTTCATATTCAACAACAACCACATGACTAGCTTTACCAGATCATGGAGATACTATTTTCCCAAATAGTATCTCCATGACCAGATCGAGGAGCTTGTAGGTAGCACGGAACTAATTATTTTCCCTACGGAACTAATTATCTGCCTATGATGAAAGTTCGGGGCCCTTTTTGTACCAGAGTGTTATAAATTTGGGATCTTTTGTGATGTATTCCAAAAAGTACCATCTAATATCTCTCGAGTGAGGGTACTTTCAATAAGGGGTCACCAAAAGTTTTCGCCCTTTTTTCTTTTCTTTACGTTTAAGTGAAGAGGTGTTATACACCCTCACAAAATCACTCAAATTTTGGTGTGGGTCCATGGTAAAATAGTTCCTCATGAAACTTTTAAAAGTGGCTGAAAATCAACACAAAGTTCGATAATTTGATTTATGAAAAGAAGAATTTTTATTCTAATGTTAAAATCTACTGAGATAATCATTTGGTTTACTATTTCTAAATGGGCACAGGGTAAATTGTCCCTGCAAATGAAATAATTTCGAGCAAAATTGTGGGGCTCGTCGGGGAAGCCTTGCAATATAGCTTGGGTCCACGGGCAAAGCCCCGAAAGCTCTAAAGATTTCTTGACTATGATGCCCCACATTAATTTAAAATCAACACAACTTTCCGAAATGTAAGTGATGAAAAGAAGACAAATTCATATTTCTTTAAACCTATTCAGATAAGTATTTGCAGAATTTCCCTGCAAATTGAAAACTATGGGGAAAATTGTGGGGTTCATTGGCGAAGCATTGCAAACAACGGCGAAGGAACTTGAATATTTGATGTTGGGTCCAGATTTTATCATTTGCCTCAACAAACCTTAGTACCATGAGTTTCTTATCACGGTCCAAAAATTATGTGTAAGGGGGAGGGGGAGGGGGGTCGTTAAATTATTGAATATTTTGGTTAAATTTTGCATCATTTCCCAACAAATTAAAGATATTTTCTAAAAATGAAGTAAATTTGCCAAAAATTGACGAAAAATAAGGAAATTGAGCAAAACTGGGAGCAATTTTTACGAAATTGAGGGAAATTGTACAAAAATTGATGCAAATTTCACAAAGATGAAGTAAATTGCAAAAAGCAAATTTCACGAAAATAAAGGAAATTCAAATTTCACGAAAATGAATGTGATTTTACGAAAAGTGAAGGAAATTTCCCGAAAATTGAAGATAATTGCCCAAAATTTAAAGCAAATTTTACGAAAATTGAAGCAGATTTCACGAAAAGGAAAGAAATTTTACGATAATTGAAGGAAATTTTCCAAAAAATCAAAACAACTTCTCGAAATTGGAAGATATTCTCCCAAAACTGAAGAAAATTGCACAAAAATTGAAACAAATTTCACAAAAATGAATTTTTTTTACATAAGTGAAGAAAATTTCCTGAAAATGAAGGAAATTGCACGAAAATTGAAGCAAATTTCGAAAAATATTGTGCCATAGAATCTGACTAAACTCGTCAAAATCAATTCGTTATAACCTTTATTATCTGATTATTGGGGACCAAAATGGTACTTGCCCCCTCCCCCGTAAAAAAAATTGGGGGGGGGGCTTGGCCCTGGCCCCCGGCTCATACGGCCCTGATTGGAACCTTGGGCGAAGCCCCGGAAGCCCTGAAGATTTCTTGATTATGATGCTCCGCAATGATTTAAAAGCAACTTACACAAATTTCCAAAATATAAATGATGAAAAGAATTTTAGATTTTATTGTTAATATCTGCTCGGATTAAAATAGTACCATTTCGAAACAGGCAAAGGAGAAATATGCCCTGAAAATAGAGAAAATTCGGTTAAAATTGTGGACTCATGGGTAAACCCTTGGAAGGGGTCCAGGGGCGAAGCTCCGGAAGCTCTGAATATTTCTTGTTTTTGATGTCCGAAAAATGATTTAAAATCAACACAAAGTTCCAAAATGTAATTGATGTAAAAAGGACAATTTCAAATGCGAATGTTAAAATATACTCAGAGAACTGGATAAACGTTTAGGTTACCATTTTTAAACAGGTAGAGGATTATAGGAGAAATTTCCTCTGAAATTGATAAAACTCGGGCATGTCTGGCAAAATTGTGGGGCTCATGGACTGAAGATTTCTTATTTTTGATGCTCCCAAATGGCTGAAAATCAACGCAAAATTCCAAATGTAAATCGTCTGGGGGCGAAGCAAGAATAGGGATCCAGGGGAAGAAGTCCCCATTTGAGGGCCTCTTGGAAGGAGTCCAGTGGGCGGACCCTCCGGACGTTCTGAAGTTTTAGTATTGTTTTTGATCCCCTAAAATATTAAAATGTCGGAAAATCAACACAAACTGATAAATTTGGAAATTTACCATGAAAATTGAGAAAATTCAAGCAAAATTGTGGGGCTCAAGGGTAAAGTCTGGGTCCAAAGTTTTTTTTTGCCCCAGAGTGGCCAAAAAACCAACACAAAACCCCCAAATGTAATTGATGAAAAGGAGAAAAAATCAAATTCTAATGTTAAAATCTACTCAGATATGCATTTGGGTCACCATTAACCATATAACACTGTCAGGCAGAAGGGAAACAAATCGTCCACAATATTGTTGGGTTCATAGGTGTGCTCTGATATGGTTCAAGGGGTGAATCCCGCCCACGTATGTGGACGGGCATCATGCTCAACCCGAGGCCAATCAGCATCATGCTAAGTCGAGTCGAGATGATTAGGAAATCGAGACGATTCACGCCATAATTGAGATGTACCTCTAATTAAACAGAACATACAGACATCCAACAGTCCAACATTTTAAATCTCTGCCCAACTAAGTACTCAAGTATGTTGTTCAGATGTTGTCAGCATGATGCCCATTCCGGCGGATATGATTCTGATATAACGATTCGAGCATGATTGAGATGTATCTCCGATTTAAAGAGTACATCTGACATTTTACATCTCTGCCCGACTTAGTACCCAAGTATGATGTTGTCAGCATCATGTGCCGAGTCGGCGGTCGAGAGGATATGATTCGGATATCTAGCTTAGTCGGGCATGACTGAGATATACTCTGATACCAGGATACAAGTGCAACCCGCTATTCCACATTCTGCCCGACTAAGATCGGTATCCAGTCCATGAGAAGAGGAAGGGAGGGGGAGCAATAAAGTATGATTTTATCCAAAACATTTTCAAATATTATTTTGTATTTTGCGAAGAAACAAAAACATAAAGATATAAGTATATTAATTGTGTTTAAATACTAAGCCACCCCCCCCCCTTTCCTGCTTAAGTTACGCTCCTGCATACGTAATGTTCAGAGATATTAGGAAGGCTTCCGTGTGACGAAAACTTTATTTATTCTTCCAGCGTTTTTAGGCAACTCTTATAAGATAATCTAGAATTACGAAGCTTCACCACTATAAGATTTTTTTGCATTTGCAATCCCTTTTCCGTGCCTAATTAACAGACGGTTTGAAACCGGTATACATTTAATTGCGTACAGCATACATTCACTGTGGATGAACAGATTCCTGTTCACAAACACATTACTTTGATCAATTTTAGGGAAATATATACTATGATCTCTATACATTCTATCCGTTGATGGTAAAGAGATACATAAGTGTGTATTGAATGAATTGGTCTCTTTATCATGTCGAAAC
>JAIGNY010002195.1:60000-85120 GCA_020152595.1 Chiridota heheva
TATCCCCACTATTGCCTCCAAACAGTCGCTTTTCTATCCATCTCATGTGGTCAGCAGCTGCCACACAGTGAAGAGAAGGACTTCACACCAAGCAACAAAGGTGTCCCTCCGTCATCTGGATAATCCGTTTGCTCAGCGAGCATGTCTTCATTTGCAAGAGGTAAAATCTTCTTTCTTGATAAATGATTATATTTATTTACTCAAAAATGAGCGTCGATTTATCTCCCGACCCTCAATATGGCATGATTCAATGATTAGTAGGCCTATTAACTCATTTGTAATGTACTAATTCATTTTAGCAACAATGCATATTTACCACTTAGAAATAATTTTGGATTAACATAAATGCGTTGTTCTAACTTCTGTAAGGTTCAAAATCCAGATGAGGATTCTTCTACTTATGATGGTCATATGTGTTGCGTCAACCCACACGAATCAGCATTTTACTTTTCATTTCTAGATTTCTTCGGTCGTTGTAGTAACATGCTTCGTGCGAGACTTAAAAGCTGTTACCAGGTTACAAGATCAAACCCATGATTCTCACTGGCATCAATTCAGAAGAGATTCACAAACCATACGATGATTCGTAAGAGGGACTCGGTTTCTCCGATGGTCGTCCAAATCACCAAAGACCTGAAGACCATGGTTTGCACTGATGTTACCAAATGTTTTCTGGAAGATTTGAATACATTTACAAGATCAAGTTTATCCTTCCAACTGACACCAAATGAGAATGGGTTCTTAGTCCCTGAACCAACGGTTGGTAGGGCAGACAGGGTTCCTCGGATGGGCTTCCGCCTTCATGGAATGTTGCAGAATCGTAGTCTCAGATTTTCAGGATTTTTCTTGAAACACAAATCCGAAGATCAGGTAATTAGATCTTCTTTATGCGGGTATACGTTATTCCATGTACATTGGATACATGAAGAAATTGAATTTCAGAAACTTGGTGAACCAATTTAGGATGATTAATGTATATCACTGTCAGACTGTAAAATCTGTAAAACGAATTCAGAAAGTTACAAAATGGAAGGCATAGGTTGATATTGTTCATCACAATGCGCCTTTTGATCTCTTAATATTCAATGTAATGGATTGGTGACTACTAACAGTTTAATGTAGGCCTACAGTCATGAGAGTTGACGGTACCTTCAACTCCTAAATATATTGCTAGATAACAGAAATGACAGACTGACATAAGTAGGTGCAATCAGTTTGATTTGATCTTGCGTGTTGATGTTCAACTCGAGCAATTGTTTATTTCTCTCGAACAAGCCTCATTTCGTGAAAGCGACAAGACTACCAGATCTTAACAAAAATTACAAAGCATGCACATTGATTCTTATCGCTCAGATTGTGAGATAATCATGAGGGAATATTGCTATGATGAAGAACGCAGAATCACCTATAAAAAAATATGTATTTCGTTTTTTTAGACATCTGCGGAGGTTGCCGATCCTAAATCTACCTTGCCATGCTTGACTTCCAGTCTCCAAATATTCTTGAAGATTCGGGTAAACGTCTCCATCTTTCATCAAATCATAATGGAATCATCGACGTACAGTTATCTGCTGCAAGAGATTTGGTCTTTGAGGAGGGGTTTCACATCGTAGACAAGCTCAACGCTTCGGACTGTGGTGTCGAAATTTTCTGAATTTCCACTTCTGAAGGAAAGAATAAATCAGGTTAGTTTGATCAATTTAGAATAAATTTCATTGATGAAAATTCAACAGGAATAGATTATTTTTTAATTAGACTTTTCATTATTTATCAGTTCGGTTCGTACCGCCAATCGGGAGACTCAAACATGCGCACTGAGCAATATATAGAAGCCGCCATTTTTATTGTGAAGTTTCTGTTACAGACGCTTATTAGTCGTTTTATTGAAGGTTTGTAACAAACTTTGTTTTGTTCATGTTCAATTTCGCGAAAATAAAGCAACTTCGTTCCTATCACGCAGTTATTGCTAAATAATTTTCACAAATCCCCAAGTTATTTCTTATAATTTCAGAAAACTTTGTTAAAGCGCGACTGCCCAACGGTAACACATAAAAAGAATTCATAACTTTTCTCCAAATTTCTCGAAAACCGCACGGTGAATTTTAAAAGCGCACAGTGAAAAGATCATTCATATGCCATTATTTCAAATCGTGAAGAAAAATTTTAACCCTCCGCAGTGGTTGAGTTCCCCGCGCTCGCAATGTGTCTTGATTCTTATGTTATTTCTATACAAACTTTGAATTTGGATAGATGCACTGTGGGATACTTCTGTAAAGGATCCCCCGATCGGCAGAAACAAACTGTTCTCCCGATCAAAGGTACGAACCAGACTGTTTAATGAAAAGAAATTTCTTCTGTAGATAAAATAAATTTTTACAATAATATACCCCTCTCTACCTCAAGTTTTATTGTTCATAGCAGATATTTATACTGCAGTGTTAAGAAATTCAAATTAAATCAAAAATTGAAAGACTTGGAAGGCTCAAAGGTCATTGCCTATCCCTGGTTTCCGTGGTGCAAGCAGATGAGAGTCATTGACTCTCTCTGGAGGAAAGATAGTTCATCACATGTTCACTACGTAGCAATCCTCAGTCCTCGTATAATGAAACCGTGCAGCTTCTTTTATGAAGTATATATCCTAACCAATTTACAAAGAAAATATTGTTTCTGTCACATGAACAAGTATTGACGTGTAAAGTGTTATTTCTGTTTTTCAGGTGACGATCAGTCATGAAGCCTAACAGAGATTGTCTTCCGATGGTGGCGTTGATGGCTCTGAACCATGTACCAAGCGTGCTGAAACTGTATCATCAAAGCGAATGAGCCATTGGGTTCGAAAAGTATCGACTTAGAATGATCATTGAAAGACCAGAGAAGTCCCAAACTCAGATGGACTTTAGTCCGCTCTCGACCTGGAATGACGGAGTCCACTTTTTTTTGTTACTTTAGTCAACTCGTCAAAGCAGCCGCAAGCTTTACCGAGAGGGATGGGTGCACTGCGATTTGACACCCACGAATGTGATCCTCTGCGCAGGGAATCATGTGAAAGTTGGTCGTTCTGAAGTTGCTCGAAAGAACAAAAGGAAGCGTTGATTTTGACGGAGGTTGTGGGCGCCAAAGAAGCTTGCTCTCCTGAATATTTATCCGGGCAATATGATGGCGCCAAATTGGATGGTATGGTCACTTGGGGTAACGCTCTACTTCATGTTGTTTACAAAATTTCCGTTCGAGTCTCATGAGAAAGCTTCGTCAGCTCCGTCTTCCATATCACTCCGTGCGAAGGGATATCTTAAGAAGATGTTACATTCTGATCCATCAAGTCGAGTTTCGATTGAGGAGTCGGAAGCTCTCTGCTTTCAAGATACTCGAGTTTTAGGTCCAATTAGATGGCGACGGCCCTTACGTCATCACTTGCATAAAATCCGCCAAGTTCAAACGCAGCGTCGTCAGTTAAAGTTTATGACAGAGAGACGTCAATCGCAACAGGCCACAAGAGAATCAATCCTATGTAATCAAAGGAAGTTTTCACTTCCTAATTTTCACAAATCCTAATTCTTTTCAAAATTTTATGGATTTGGATTTTTATTTTATTAATTATTTGAATGATTGATTGGTTGATCCATTGATTCTTTAAGTTATTGATTGTTTGGTTCATTGGTTGATTGTTTTTATTAATTGATTTTGATTGATTAATTGATCCATTGATTCTTTCATTTATTGATCGTTTGATTTATTGATTGCTTGATTTATTGATTCTTTAATGTTATTGACTGTTTGATTTATTGATTTGCCTTGATTAACTCATTGCAAAAAAACAACATTATTTAGAAAATGAAAAAAGCTAGTATTTGATTGATTGTTTGTTTGATTTATTTATTTATTAAATTTCTTACAAAACAAAATTAACAAAAGAGGGAAAAAATCACATCGATGTTGTTGAAACAAACATAGATCTATTTATTGCTCAATTATAGTCTTAAAATAAAGTAACAGACTTTCAATTGCACATTTTGCAAAATAAAATGTTTGGAAAACCTGAATATCAAATTTCATGAACTAAATTTTGATATAAAAGATTGATTGCTTAGTTCATTGATTGGTTGATTGGCTTATCACAAAACTGTAATTTAATCTGCTTGAAATTAGTTTGAAACCTATGGCTGATCATTCACATTCTAAACAAGACCTCAGTGTTTACAGCTAAACCTGAATATATCACAATTTGCGAAATTGATTATTGATTGGTTGTTTGATATATTTATCTCTTTATTTTGTGAAAAAATGATATTGTAGACTTACATCTATACATTTACCAAATAAAAATGTTGAATAGATATTTGTTTTGAATTTGTTATCATCTCTCGAAATCCAGTAAGTAAATTGTGATATCCGTTTAACAATAGACGGGATTTTCTTACCGAAATTGTGTGTGTGGCGGGGAAAGCGAGGGGAGGGGAGGGGGGGATGGGTGCTTGTGCGTGCATGTGCGTGTATGCAACAATTACAGTGCGTGCGTGTGCATGTGTGCGTATGCAACAATTTGTGTCGCTTATAACTCAAAAACTGTAATACACACATAAACTAAAATTAGTGGACGGGTACTCCTGGCCAAAAACTTTTGTCTCCGAGGTTACAGGTTACAGTTCAAATAAAACATGTTTTTGGTGATGGCCGTATCTTTTGAAGAAATTACTGTGGCATCTTTACAAATTCCATAGGTGCGTAAGGTTTAACATTCTAACAAATCTTGAAAATAATTTTAGGTGAAAATGTGAAAGGTCATGGGTCAAAGTTCGAATAAGTGTTTTTAATGCAAAATTTTGCGCCATTTTAAACTAAAAAAAGTACAAATACTATACCAACCCTATCTTGCACCATGATACCTTGGCACATGAATTTGTGTCCCGTAGATTCTTGGGTCAAAAGGTCAATGGTCACAGAGCTATTGACCATTTTCACCATTCCCTTATTGTTATGGAATGGTAAGTGTGACGTGACATTGAATGGTGTCATATAGTATGGTACGATAAATGTGAAACATTTCAGATATTGTTTCTGTCAGAGGTCATAGGTCAAATATGTGATTTTACGGGGTAATTATGTACTAATTTGTGTGCCACTTTAAATTCCGAAAGTACAAGACCTATACCAACCCTATGTTTATATCACATGGTACATGAACTTGTGTCCCGCAAACTCTGGGGTCAAAAGGTCAAAGGTTACAGTCTTAGTGACCGCTTTAACCATTTCCCCATTTTTGTTATTTTTAGCCCTTTTAAATTCCGAAAGTACCAAGACCTATACCAATCCTATGTTTGTATCACATGGTACATGAACTTGTGTCCTGTAAACTCTGGGGTTAAAAGTTCAAAGATCAAAGGTCACAGAGCTAGTGACCCCTTTTGACCATCTCCCCCATAGTTATTACTTATTTTTCCCCACAATGATGTATGATAAGGTGATGAGATCAGCAACTTCATGGATTGCATTCTTGTTACGGTACCTTTTTGGTTAAGTTTGATAAAAGTAAGACTAAGCTGGCACATTGTGCCTTATAATAAAAAATTATGTGATAACCTTGAGCAATATATTCACCCCAGAAAAAAGCACTTATAGCATTGATAGTTTTGTAAAGTATCTTCTACGGTAGTATGAGCAACCCGACAAAATAGATTAATCTTATTTTCGAGTGTGTACTTAATTGTAGGCACCATCTGTGTAACAATTCGGTGACTTACATGCGCCTGATCCCTTCGCCTGTTTCTTTCTTGCATCAGAAAGTTGCAGGACCACTGTTACATGGAAGTATGACATTGTGTGTACGATGAAATTGGTTACCTATAAAATCAACAGGTCAGACATCAAAACTCAAGCCTTCTTTATGTTGCTGTATGTCTTTCACTGTTCAATCTACTTTGCAATAAATTTTACAAGGGCCTATATACTTAAAATATTTTGGTCATTCTTATCTGGGAAACAAAATTCATTTTTTTGTTACATGGCCGTCCTTCGTCCCCGGGGTTCTTCCAGTGGCGTAGAAATCGGAGACAGGGGCAAGCTGTCCTCTGACGGATTTTTGCTTTCCCGGTCGAGCCATCTTTTCCGGTCTCGCCAAACTGGCCAAAAATTACAGGAAAACTGGCCAAAATTTCCCGAAAACAGGCAAAAAAATTCCGAAAACTGGCAAAAAATTTGCCAAAATTCCTGAAATTAAAAAAAAATCCTGAAAATAAAAGAAATTATGCAAAGAAATCTTTCTGAAATTGAAGGGAGTTTTTGGATTACTAGCAACTTTTCATGGAAACCTTAATTTACCAGTGAAATATTTGCTCTTGTCACAGGGAAAGTTTTTTTCCCCTAAGAGAGGTGAACCTTCCTACGTCCCTGGGTTCTTTATCACGTCTTAAGAGCTTAAGCGCCTGACTAAAATAAGTTATTAATCATGTTTATTATAATCAGATAATGCAAGCCAGGAAGCTGCATGAAAAACAGAACATCTTCAACATCCCCTTTATATGCTTGAAAATATTCATAATCGGTACAAAAGTAACACAGGTTGAAGCAGGGACGCAAATTGTTTTTTTAACAGTTGATACTGATGAAAGTATACATTTTCGGTAAAGTTGGGTATAGTTGGGGGGAGGAAGTTATGGACAAGGGGACTGGGGGGGGGGTTGTGAAATTAAACCTAAATTATAATGCTTTTAAAGAATATCTCAGTTAAAAAAGTGCCCCTTAAATCCTGTTCCCTAGATTCAATGCATTTTCTGCCACCCTTGACAGATTTTTTCCTGGTTCAGATCCTCATTAAAAATCTGAAATAAAGAGTGCTCACACTGCTGCCCCCACCCCCTGCCATGAGTTCCTACCTACACCCCTGCCTATAACATATCGCCCAATATCTGAACAAGTACTAGACATATAGACATGCTAAGAACATTATCAGATGATCATTTATCAACAAACTGACAAAGTGTCGGCCTATTATCAGCGATTTTGGGACCAATTTTGTTTCAAAATTAGTTTTTAATTAGTTTTCAATTAGTTTTTAGGTCAAATATAATATTTCCCAATATAGATGGTCTAATAAAAAAAAATATATATCTTATCTAGTTTTTATCCCTAAAGATTTAAATATATCCTTCATTGAATTAGGTAATTGAAGATTGAACGCGGAGTGACTTTACCAGCGTATATTGTACGTGATTTATTTTTACTACCTGACTACAATGTGTCTTCAATCTAAAACCACATCGATCAATTCCCATGTTGTTTCCATGGAAATTACAGAGTAAAAGACCAATCATTTAGGAAATCAATTTTTAGCAAATGATTAACTTTGTAAATGATAAGTAACATTTAGTCATAAATCATGATTGAAAAGACATTTCAAGGAATCAGGAGATAAATCAAAAGTCACTCAAAATTAATTTAGGGAGTGAAATCACAGCCATCAATCTGGTTTTGTATTTTTTCTTCTTCATATTTCACAAGTAGACAAATGGAACCATTAGATCTTGTTCTTAAAACCTCAGACCCAAAAGCCCATTTACAGATGGTATCACGGAACGAAGTTCGGGGTCCGAGGCTTTTCGTACCACAAAGCGATTTAGCAGTTTAGTAGAATCATACTGTATTATGACAAAAAATGGCCTAATCACGTTTTATGGTGTTTTTCTGTACTATAGAGTCTAAAATAACAACATATCAAAAGTTTTCCGAAATCGGGACACCGCAAAGGGTCTAATTATGATGCCATAAAAAAGATGGCTGCAGGTGTTAAAAATGGCTAATATCTACACATAAAAGTTCAATTCGACAGTTTTTAACCACACTTAGTGTGAAAAATTATCTTTAGACGTTAATATTTAGGTAAAATAATAATTATCAACACTGACAAAAGTGTCCCATGTGAGGTCATGACGTTTTTCATGACGTAATGGCGTCTTTCATGACGTCATGATATAAGTTTTGTGTATATTGCTTTCCACAATGATGAAAACGTCTTATTTATCATATTTCATTCTTCAAGAGAATATGGTGACATCAAGAAGTCATAATGAATAACGATATTCATGACGCCATGAAGTCATAATGTTTTTTCAACTTCAAACAGTAAATGTAAATATCACTATTTTAAAGTCATTTTCTCCAGTTTCTAACTGAAAAAGCAACTGAATAAATCTTGTCAAATGGCTGTTGTTATTTGCCTAGTAAGTTGTCGTAGCATTTGAGTGGTCATCACCTCTCAGTTATGTCATCACCGCTGGCTACACTAGCTGTGCTATTTACAGCAGTGCGAAAAGGGGAGCAGAGTCTGTAGGCATAAGTCTCTCCCTGACAGCCTGATAGAGACATACGGCATGCTGGCCCGCCAGCGTATGGACATGCCCTGGTTCCCACAAAAAGTGTCGCCAGTAATGGGTTAAATGTCCACACCCCTTTATGTGTGTCATGGGAGGGTCAAAAGCTATCTTGGGAGTCAACCCTACAGAAATCCAGAGTAGAACCTTTAAGGCGGTGTGTGTGCTAAGCACGACACTTTTTCAGTAGCTGCTGCATCCAAGCTGACGTACTGCCATGCATTTGCCACAATCAACGTATTGTCTCATTCAGGCAAGTGCAGGAGACATGCTGCAAGTAGAAGCTACCATTGTGCATACCTTTCGTCGATCTGACCATGGATTCATCATTGGTCAGCAGGAAAGGTCTCAAGCTCCTCAAGAAAATAGGTTGTCCACCAGAGTTCTGCGCCTGATTGCATCCTGCCACAATGACATGAAGGCAACAGCATAGCTGTTCTCGCACGAACCCTCTTTCGCAGCTTCTCCTCCTGCTGTTGTCGTAATCGTTCGACTCTTCAGAAGACTGCGTGTTTCTCCAAACTAAACTCACCAGCAAGCTGTTCAATCTCGCGTGACCCATGGCAAAGACAAAGGTTTAGCAGCTCCAGGTATGCGAAAAAGTGTTTGCTGACAACGCCCGCTTAAGGGCTCCTGGTGGGTCAAGGCGCGAAGCCCCGGCAAGGGTCCAGGGGCGAAGGCCCCGAAAGCTTTCGCAAAATTGACATTTCAAGGGCAAAAACGTATGTCATAACGCATAGTAAGAAGGTGTATTAAACAAGTCAATATTCACGTCAAAGAGAGCTATAATATACCATTTTCTGAGAAAGTGCCCTTTTGAAATCTTAAAACATAATAAGCACCTGGAATGTGAAAGCTTGTTGAACGGACAGCACCAATCTGAACCAACGGAAAAATCTGAACCTACGGATTAAGATACTGGGAGGCGATCTCCCCTCACCTCCCCCTCCCCCCCCCCTCCCCTTCCCCCTCTGGCTACACCACTGATTTCATCTGATTTCTGGTTAAACCAGTAAACGGGAAACACCCAGTTATCCCAACAAAAACAAAACATTTGGCTATTTTTAAGAAAAGAAAATGGCCATTAATCAAAATTGGGCTATTTTAAGCAAATTTGGGCGATTTAAGCAAATTTAGATTATTTTTAGCCATGCTTATTTGGACACTTTAAAGCATTTTGGGTAATTTAAGGCAAATTTGGGTGTTTTTAAATCTATATCAGCATAACTTATGATGATATTTTACCAAATTCGGGTAAAAAGTGGACGATTGAGTTTTAACTTAATTTGTCCAAGTTTGGCGATTTTCAAACAAACATTGGCGATTTTTAGCCACATTTGGATAAGTTTAACCCATATTTGAGCAATTTTTAATCCAAATGCGGGCAATTTAAACAAGTTTGTGCAGTTTTTGCAAAACTTTTGGACGATTTTAAACTTAATTTCAGTGGCCAATTTTATACTAAAGTTGACCGATTTTAAAAGAAATATTGGCGATTTTTAACCATATTTGGGCAAGTTTAAATCAAATTTGAGCGATTTTTAATCCAAATTCGAGCAATTTTAACCGTCAAGTTTGGGCAATTTTTAGCAAAATCTTCGGCAATTTTTAATCATATATGGGTAATTCCCAATCTAATTTGAACGATTAATAACCAAATTTGGATATTTTAACTTTTTTGTTTTGAACTTCTAACGAGGCCTAAAAAGAGGTATTCTTTTTATTGTTCATTTTTTCACCATTCTGCCCGAAAAATACTGCTGCTGCTAGAAATTTTGCGGATTTTTGGGAGGGGAGGGGGGGGGGGGTGGGGGGGGAGGGGAGGGGAGGGTAGGGAGGGGAGGGGAAGGAGGGGAGGGGGGAGGGAGAGGAGGGGAGGGAAGGGGAGGTCCATACGCCTATGTATGCAGTCTTCATTTCCATCATTATCTGAAGCTGGATTATAGGCTATATTACTGTATTATCGCTGTCTGAAAGCTCAGATGCATTCAAATTCAAGCCCACGTTTTCAGCTACATATTAGTGTGTTGCACCACGCAGAGCAGTTGTAGTTGGTCGTTTTGAGTGATATGCGTGTAATTTGTTTGTCCCAGCCAGATGGGGGGAAAGAGATTTGGTCATGGAGGAAAGAGATTTGGTCATGGGGGGAAAGAGATTTGGTCATGGAGGAAAAGATTTGGTCATGGAGGAAATTTGGTCATTTTGGGGGAAAGAAAAGAGGGCAATTTTGTCTTTTGGAAAGTGTGCCAGTTCGATAATTCTTGGTTAATTGACAGGTCACAAAGAGTTGTTGTTAATGGTGAAGTATCTCCATGGGAGACGGTTACAAGTGGTGTTCTTCAGGGTTCTGTATTGGGTCCGCTTCTTATCTTAATCTTCATTAATGTTATTGATGTTTCCCTTGGCTCCAGGGTTTGTAAATTTCCTGATGACACTAAGCTGTACAGGATTGTTGATGATGCTATAGGGATTTTTCACTGTTGCAAACTGATCTGGATAAGACAGTTTCTTGGTCCCAAACGTCACGGTGGCCGATGTCATTCAATGTTGATAAATGCAAAGTTATTCATTTTGGTCAGATCAGAGCAATTTGGCTTTTGATTACTGCATGAATGGTTCAAATCTTGGTTGTGTTGATCAAGAAAGGGATCTAGGTGTTGTCATTACTAGTAATCTGAAGCCGTCTAAACAGTGTGCTTTAGCAGCTGCAAGGGCAAACAGGATGCTCGATTTGATTAAAAGAATTTTTTGTTTTCTTGGTAGAGAGGTTGTCCTAATTTGTATAAGCAGTTAGTCAGGCCTCACTTAAGTATGCTATTCAGGCTTGGAGTCTCTTTTATGAGAAGGATAAGTTCATTTTGGAGCGGTTTAGCCAAGAGCCACTAGACTTATTCCCGAAGTAAAGAATCTCTCTTATGAATCTAGGTTACGAATTCTTGGTTTGACCACGCTTGAGTGATATGATTCAGGTTTTTAAATTCCTATCTGGTAGTGATGCCTTGATTTCCTGTAATTTCTTGCATGTTTTAGCTAATCCTCATGTGACACGTGGTAACAGTTTGAAGTTGACCAAAGAGTTCTCACGGATAGATATTCGGCGTTTTAGCTTTTCTCAAAGAGTTGTTAATGAGTGGTTGAAAAGTTCTTTACTAACTCTGGGCGTCTTTA
Source organism: Chiridota heheva (assembly GCA_020152595.1). Classification (NCBI taxonomy): domain Eukaryota; kingdom Metazoa; phylum Echinodermata; class Holothuroidea; order Apodida; family Chiridotidae; genus Chiridota; species Chiridota heheva. The sequence continues at coordinate 71,532 of JAIGNY010002195.1, forward strand.
ATGATGATGATGATTATTATTATTATTATTATTATTATTATTATTATTATTATTATTATTATTATTATTATTATTATTATTATTATTATTATTATTATTATTATTATTATTATTATTATTATTATTATTATTATTATTATTATTATTATTATTATTATTATTATTATTATTATTATTATTATTATTATTATTATTATTATTATTATTATTATTATTATTATTATTATTATTATTATTATTATTATTATTATTATTATTATTATTATTATTATTATTATTATTATTATTATTATTATTATTATTATTATTATTATTATTATTATTATTATTATTATTATTATTATTATTATTATTATTATTATTACATTATTATTATTATTATTATTATTATTATTATTTATTATATTATTATTATTATTATTATTATTATTATTATTATTATTATTATTATTATTATTATTATTATTATTATATTATTATTATTATTATTATTATTATTATTATTATTATTATTATTATTATCATTATCATTATTATTATTATTATTATTATTATTATTATTATTATTATTATTATTATTATTATTATTATTATTATTATTATTATTATTATTATTATTATTATTATTATTATTATTATTATTATTATTATTATTATTATTATTATTATTATTATTATTATTATTATTATTATTATTATTATTATTATTATTATTATTATTATTATTATTATTATTATTATTATTATTATTATTATTATTATTATTATTATTATTATTATTATTATTATTATTATTATTATTATTATTATTATTATTATTATTATTATTATTATTATTATTATTATTATTATTATTATTATTATTATTATTATTATTATTATTATTATTATTATTATTATTATTATTATTATTATTATTATTATTATTATTATTATTATTATTATTATTATTATTATTATTATTATTATTATTATTATTATTATTATTATTATTATTATTATTATTATTATTATTATTATTATTATTATTATTATTATTATTATTATTATTATTATTATTATTATTATTATTATTATTATTATTATTATTATTATTATTATTATTATTATTATTATTATTATTATTTTTTTGGGATTTTTTTCCCCCCAAAAAAAAGGGTTTTTTAATAAAAAATTTTTTAAATTTTCCCCCCTTTTTTTTTCGGGAAAAAGGGGGGGGTTTTTTAAAAAAGATACAAAAAAAAAACCCCCAAAAAATTTTTGGAAAAAAATTTCCCCCGGGGCCCCAAAATTTTTTAAAAACCAAAAGGGGGGGTTTTTTGGGAAAAAAATTTTAAAAATTTTTTTTTTTTTTTTTTTAAAAAAAAATTTTTTTTTAAAAAAAAAGGACCGCCAAAAAAATTTGGGGGGGCCCCATTTTTAAAATTCTCCTTTTTTAATTTTTTTTTTTCCCCTTGGAAAATTTTTTTAAAAAAATTTTTTAAAATTTCTTTCCCCCCTTTTTTTTTAAAAGGAAAAAAAAAAAGGGGGTTTTTTTTTTTGTATAAATTCCCTTTTTTTCCCCCCGGGGGGGGAAAATTTTCCCAAATTTTTTTCCCCAAATTTTTTTTTAAAAAAAATTTTAAAAATTTTTTGGGGGTTTTTAACCCTTTTAATTTTTGTTTTTCTGGGGTGGGGGGGGGTTTTTTCCCCGGCCGCCTTTTTTTTTAAAAAAAAAAATTTTCCCTTTTGGGGGGCCCCTTTTTCCAATTTTTTAATTTTTAAAAAATTTTAAAAAAATTTTTTAATTTTTTTAAATTTTTTAATTTTTTTTTTTACTTCCAAAAAAAATTTTGCCCCCCCCTTTTTTTTATTTTTTTTTTCCCCCCTTTAAAAAACCCCCAAAAAAACCCAAAAAAAGGGGGGGGGTTTTTTAAAGGAAAATTTTTTTTAAAAATTTTTTGGGGGGGGGGGTTTTTAAATAAAATTTTTTAACCTTTTTTTGGTTAAATTTTGGGGGGAAAAAAATTTTTTCCCGGGTTTTTTTTCCTTTAAAATTTATTTTTTTTAAAAAAACCCCCCAGTTTGGTTTCAAAATTTTTGAAAAAAAAAAAATTTTTTTAAAAAGGGGGAAACCCCAAAAAAATTTTGGGAAAAAAAAAAAAAAATTTTTTAAAATTTAATTTTTAAAGGAAAAAATTTTTTTTTTTTCCCTTTTTTAAGGGAAAAAAAAAAGGGGGGCCCCAAAAAAAAATTTTTCCTTTTTTTTTTAAAAAAAGGATTTTTAAAAAACCCCCAAAAATTTTTCCAGAAAAAAATTTTTTCCCTTCAAAAAAAAAAAAAGGGGGGTTTTTTTAAAAAAAAGGGGAAAAAAAGGAAAAAAATTTTTAAAAAATTTTTTTTTAAACCAAAAGCTTTTTTGTTTTTTTAAAAACCCCTTTTTTCTTTAAAATTTTTTTAAAAAAAAAAAAATTTTTTAAAAAGGAAAAAAAAAAAAAAAGGGGGAAGAGAAAAAAAAAAGGGAAAAAAAAAAGAAAAAAAAAAGGGGGAAAAAAAAAAGGGGGGGGGGGAAAAATTTTAATAAAACATTTAAAAAAAAAAAAAAAATTTTTTTTTAAAAATTAAAAACCTTTTTAAAAAAACCCCCCCTTTAAAAAAAAAAAATTTTTTTTTAAAAAAAAAAAAAATTTTTCCCCCCCCCGGGGGTTTTTTTTTTTTTTTTTGGAAAAAGGGTTTTTTTTTTTCCCCCCCAAAAAAAAATTTTTTTAAAAAAAATTTTTAAAAATTTGGGTTTCCCCCTTTTTTTTTCCCCCCCCCCAATTTTTTTTTTTAAAAAAAAATTTTAAAAAAAAAAACCCCCCTTTTTTTTTTTAAAAAAAAAGGGTTTTTTTAAAAAAAAAAAAACCCCCCAAAAAAAAATTTGATTTTTTAAAAACCTTTTTTTTTAAAAAACCCCCCAAAAAATTTTAAAATTTTTTTTTTTTTAAAAAAAAAAATTTTTTTTTAAAACAAAAAAATTTAATTTTTTTGGGGAAAAAAGGGGGTTTGGGGAAAAGGGAAAAAAAAAAATTTTTTTGGCCCCCAACCTTTCCCAAAAACCAAAAAAGGGGGCCCCAAAAAAAAAAATTTTTTTTCCCTTTTTAACCGTTTGTTTTTTTTTTTAAAAAAAAAGGGCCCCCCCCTTTTTTTTTTTAAAAAAAAGGGGGGCCCGGGTTTTTTTTTTTTTAAAAATTTTTGCCAAAAAAAAAATTTTTTTTTGAAATCCCCAAACAAAAAAAATTTAAAGGGGCCCCAAAAAAATTTTTTGGGGAAAGGGGGGGGAAAAAAAAGGGGCCCCCCAAAAAAAAAACCCTTTTTTTTGGGGGGGGGGGGAAAAAAGGGGCCCCCCCCCCTTTTTTTTTTTTGGGGGGGAAAAGGGGGAAAAAATTTCCAATTTAAATTTTTTTTTTTTGGGTTTTTTTTAAAAAAATTTTTTTGGGGTTTTTTTAAAAAAAAAAATAAAAAAATTTTTAAAAAAATTTTTGGTTTTTCCCTTTTTTTTTTTTTTAAAAAAAATTTTTCCCCTTTTTTAAAAGGGGGGCCCCCTTTAAATAACCCCCTTTTTTTGGAAAAAAAATTTGGAAAAAAAATTTAAAATTTTTTAAAAACAGTTAGTCCTATTAAGTATTTAGTTTTGTAACTTGTCATGTAAATTGTAATGTAAGGCCAAGACCAAACAGGCAAAACTATGTAGGCCTAGTTTAGTAATATAATAGTTTGATCACATAGTAGCATGACGGGCCCGAAGGAGTAGGGTAGCTCAGTTGGTAGAGCACAAGACTGAGATGCTGGAGGTACCCGCTTCAAGTTCAAGCCTCGGACAGGTCTAACCAGTTTTTCCACAGCTATACAGACAGATACACCGATCATCAAAGCGGAAGTATGTCATTTGCAGCTCCTGCCCATTCAGCTGTTGGGAAAAGTGGCAATGGTTGAATGGTGCTCGCCGTCCTTTGGAGGGGGCGTTAAGCCCTCAGTCCCGATGGTAGGACAGTCACACCCTACCTGATTCTCTGAACACTTCTCGAAAAGAGTAGGGTGAAAACACGGTGTTTATCCACTTCTGTCCCGGTCGCACGAGACTGGCATCTGCTATGCAGGCTATAGCTTGGCGTCTATGCTCCATATTGGAGTCTTGCCGAGTTCCGAAAAGGGAGGATCATGTACAAACAAACAAGTTTATGCTAGGCCTAAGATATTAAACAGTTTTCGTTTTTAGTGATGTAAAATAAATTTATTGACTTCCATATATCAATGATACAGTAAATTCACAGAAGCTTGGTATTTACTTATCCAGATATTCATCAAAAACAGAAGTAGTTTTGACAAAACCTTGAATAGGCCTAACGTTAGGCCCACAGGTGTTCCTAGCGTTATGGAAACATATATACTTACTACATATATAAAAAAAGGTAGGTCTTTCTAATGCGACTTTTGAACCGTATATGAAAATTCCTTTTTTTGACCGCTCGCGAATCTTAATTACATTTTTTTACTCTACTCACATTTGCTGGAGACTCCCATCTTCGTTTATAACTTTATAAGCCACGGTATTTGTTAGTTTTTTTCTCGATTAGATGTATAAACGATGAATTTTCTACCCCATTACCGTCAAGACAGTGTAGATGCCCAACAATTTTCTGCAAACTAAAGAAACATTGCGATGATGCATGAAGAAGCAGTTCTTCAGTATTATTTTGATAAGAACGAACTGGGTATGTATCATTCATTACCAGATCAAAATTCATGTTGGTAATTGGCCCGGGGTAAGGAAACATTGGTTTCATAAAATTCAGACATTCAATACGGATGGAGGAGGGATAACATGTACATGTACAAAAAAATTAAGACATTATATTAGAGGACATGTGCTTCTTTTTCAGGGAGTTATCAAAGGATTTTGTATAAATATGGACCAGCAACATCTTGTACTAAAATTTTTTCTTTTCAAAGTAAGGCTACAAAGATAATGGGTTTTTTTAATGCTATATGGATATGCACAAAGGCAAACTAGCTTCTGGTCATCAATGGGAACAAGGAAATGTAGCCAGGCTGTGATAACAAGCCATTATTAATATGACATTAAATAACTTCTGCGGAAGTTTGTTAAATGTACTTACTAGGGCCCAAGATAATGATTTTAGAATAAGTCATTTGTGCAGGCAGGGAAAGTACTTTTTTGAGGTAAATTTGTCTCATTTGACCAAATGTTTGGATGGGTATTATGCGCTTATACCACCCCCATGCAGTTGAAGCCTTGTATAAAATGCATATCAAACTGAGTGCAGTGACAAAGGTCATCAAACTTCATAATTGAATTGTAACTATTTCATTGATGTTAAAATAATTTGGGACATGTTAACAGAAGTTAAAATACAGCAAAATTCATTTCCAGATGACAAGCCCAACAATTGGCAGACTACATATGGTTTAGATCTGTTTCCACTTTTGGGATACCATTCAGTTTCTTAACATAAACATTTTCTTGACCCATACATTTCTAAATAAGAATAAGAACAATACTTGTGTTGTCTTCTTTTTTTAAATTTGATTGTGATGTATAAAAAAAAAAAAAAGTGCAAAAAATATGTTTCAAATAATTTATTTTCTCACAGGAGAATATTTATCCAAATTATTCTGTGTGATATGATATGATGAAGATGCTGATAAGAGGCTCATACTTTAATCACATGTCTGTACCTCTAAGTTGGTAGTAAGACACCCACATCTCATGCCAGTATCATATAGTTGAAATAGTCTATTCAAACTATAAAGAAATTCATATATAATTAAGTAACTCTTCTCTGTAATTCACTGTATACTGTGGCAGTTGAAAGTTAATCAACATCTTAAACCAAACTCTTGTCTGCACTTGTAATATTCTCATTGTCCTTATCCAATGAAAGAATAGAACAAGTGCAAAGAGTTTCAGAAATATAAGATGACTGTACTATTTGGTAATTACAAAGAAGAGTTACTAAAAGAATTTTTTTTCTTCTTTATGTTTTGAACATATTTACACTGGATAACATTACTATATATGTATGATATATATAGTAACCATGATAAACATGGGTATTCACAAGTTTTTAAAGTTTAAGATGGTGATTAAGTTAGCTACAGTGTCAAGTGAATTTCAAAGAAGAATTATAAATGTTTTTTTCTTTAGATTTTGAAGACACTATTTCTTTTATACATTTTGAAATACAGAGAAGAGACTTAAAGGATATATTTTTTCTTTTATTTTAACTAGATGGTATTGTCTTAAGATGTAGTATACATGATACATGCTATTTAAAAGTTTACTACAAAGTGAATATATGCAAATGTAAACACATTTGCATATATGCACTTCTTTGTCTCTTGCAGATGAAGAATATATAACTAATAGATAAAAGGCCTAGGCCTATTTTTAAATATTATTGGAGGCCATGCCCGTTCCACCACGGCTCATGGAAAATATCACTTTTTGATTCTTTCAAATAATTACTAAATGTATGTGACATCTTTTGAGTACTATGTGTATTTCTATTCGTTTTCAAACTTCAAGAATGACTTAGAATAATTTCTTAAAACTTTCAAAAGGGCACCTCTTGTCCCGGTCTACCCTCAACTTTCAAATGGGCACCTTCTTCCCACCTTCGCCTCTTACTCTATGACAAGGGAAGTGGCCCCCCCATTGCCCCAGTGATCCCGGTATCATTGCCTATATAGCAAAGGCTTAGTCATAAGGCCCCAGGTTTTGGGGCCCATCAAAAGAAGGCGTGTAAAATAAAATGCATGCTTTAAAAATCATTTTGAAAAAAAAAAGTACAAATATCTACGAGAGAAACAAAATTCAAAATTACAATTTCTGACATTTTGGTTTGCAAAGTCATGCATAATTTCCTGACAGTCAAGTTTGCGGAAATATAACGAAGCACACATCAAGGATAATGTCATTACGAAGTCATAATTTATATTTACAAAAGGCCCAGTCAATTATAAGTATAAGGCTCACCAAAAAGAAATAAATAGGTCGTTCCTTTCCGTCCCTTGCTATCATAATGCATGATATTGTTAAATCATATGTTGAGCCACCAAAAAAAGATATATAGAATGGGCCTTCATTTCTGTATTGGTAACATATATGAGCCTAGTATTCAAAAAATAATTTGAATTAGTGTGTGCAGTAAGTGACACCAACAATTGTAGGCTGTATCTACTAATTTAGTTAACAAGAAAGTCAAGTGTTACACTTTATTTTAGACAAATATATCTGAAAGTTCATATATACTACTAACTAACAGTAAACAACAGAAAGAATCCATTGCTCTCTTCGAGTTCATATACACATTTCAAAGCTCGTGTTTGAATTGTCAACTTTTGACCAATCGGATCGAATTTCGTTTGTGGTCACCATGATGTCATTGTAATCTCTGGTTCGTTCTTGTCAAAATAATACTGAAGTGCTGCTTCTTCATGACGTCATCGCAATGTTTCTTTAGTTTGCAGCAAATTGTTGGGCATCTACATGTACACTGTCTTGACGGTAATGGGGTAGAAAATTCATTGTTTGAAGGAATGAATTTCAGTGGAAATGGCAGTATTTTATAGGGAGCCTTACGTTAATGACCCCTATAAGTTGTATTTCGAGTGTGTCGCAGGTCACGCTGCATTGACCTCATATATAAATATGCATCATTCTTTAATTATGCTACTGGGCATCCAGCATCCAGTCTCAGTGGCATTCTGAAATCCACAGTGGAAAGTTTGTTTTCTCTACGCCAAAGATTTTTGAAAACTATTTACGCCAGTTTTGTTCATACCACTGTATTATTTAATGTATTTCTTTATAAATCTGTGAGAAAAGTATGTCAAACTGGCTAGGCTTAACACGGAAGATCTTTGGCGTATTAAACATACATACTTTCCAGACTGGTCTGAAATAGGTTTATATCACACTGTGACTGGGCATCCGGCATCCAATCTCATTGGCATTTTGAAATAGGTTGATTTTTTCACTGCCAATTGTAATCCTCTGGGTTATATTGGGGATACTATATAAATTTGTAAAACTCCGGGTGTATCAGGGTTACTATATAAATTTTGGGTAACAGGACTAAAAATGAGATCCACCTAATTGCAGATATGATGATCCCAAATAGGTTGATTAATTGCCAATTCAATAGGTAGAAGATAAGGCACAGAGAAACTAACATAGTTCCACATATCAATGTAATCAATTCGCAACTCAATTCAATCAGACTGGAAAATATCACCAACAGGATATTAAATTAAATATACCACAAGCATTAAAATAATCCTTGACTTAATAATATCAATCTACAGTTACCATAACTATTCCTTGTTCTAAACTAAATGTTTAAAACTTATTGAGCCAACTCAAGAAATGAAAATCCTTTGAAATAATCTGCTTCATCATTCACAACCTGCAAGCTTTCTGGCTTTTGTTCTTGAATTTCTCTCATTCTCTCCCCTGGTTTCTTTCCTTCCTACCTCTAAAATGATCTGACCTCTCAGGCACAGTTTGACCCTCGTTGTCGTGGTGCCGTTAAGACCTCATCAAACAAACAAACAATTATTCACAACCTGCAACACACATCCTCACCCCACCACAGTCCAGAAGCTTCCCTCGTTTCAAACATACAGAACTCTTTAAACAGTTTAATATTTTATTATTGCCATTAACGTTTTTGTTATTATGCCCAAACATTATATTTTCAGTTTAAAACTTATGCTACGGCTGCTTTAAAGTACTACTATGATGTCACATGTAAAGAAACCCAAGTTGGGAATGAGATCTCATGAATAATCATTACATGACATCATTTTGAGTTTGGCCTGCCCTGACAACACCATACACTGTGTACATTGTAACCTTACATACACTGGCAGTAAGTACACTTACAGACTGATGAACGATCCCTGTAACTACTGTAAGTTAAGAACTTTACTGAAACCAACGTACAAATATGATGCAAAATGGCATAAAAACATATCAAATCACTTAAACTGACACTTATATACATGACATCAGGTGAGTTGCAATCATCTTCGGGAGAACTCATAAGTGCAAGCAACTTTGAATGAAGCCTAAGCTTCAATGGTAAACTTAATGTTACTGTAGCCTAACTCAAGTTAGTACTGTCTGACTGCAAAGCCTATGGCCTGCACTATGGCCTATTACACACTGGGCACCTGGCATCCAGCCTCAGTGACATTCTAAAATAGGTTTATTTTTTTCACAGCGACTGGGCATCCGGTATCCAGTCTCAGTGGTATCCAGTCCAATACTGATCCTGGACTTAAAAGAACAAAACAAATTTTTAAACATGGGTACGCAATTAAATTTTGACTACTACTGAGGATCCACATTTTTTGAAAGGTAAAGTTCGAAAAGTGCCAGGTATTTTATAATTTAATACTCCAAATATTAATTTCCAAAAGTGCTGATTCATTGAAAGTATAGTCTCAGTTTTATTTAGAATTTCTCAAATGAACAATTGATATCATGAGTTGATGTTATCTTTTGTTGAAGTAGGAGAAATATTGGGGTGCACGAACTTTGGGCCTGCACAAACTTTGGGCCACTACAGTACTACTATGATAATGTTACTATGAGTATGAACTATGCTAGGCGTACATAGAAGAGCGAGGATTTATGATGTCATAATATGTTGGGTCTAGTTTTAAATTAATGATATTAATACAAATCTTTAACATTAAAGGAATATTCCCATGGATTTTCATTTCTTCATTTATGATAGAGAAATTTTATAGAAACAAAGTGGTGAAAAAACTATGTAAATATCTTATTTTGTTTAAAAGTTATAACAATTTAAAGAGTAGGAAAATGTTCTTAAGAACACTTCATACAGTATAAGGCCTTCCGCTTGGTAATGTCATCAAGGCAATTCCAGCACAGTTTTTATGTATTTCTTATAAATTTAATTACACTTTTTTACATTATCAAACAGCATTTTTGGTTCATTATAGAGATAGGGTGGAATATATAATTTACAAGAAAACATTTTGTTTTTTTCTTGGTGTACATCACATTTACAATGAGAAAAAATCCAAATCATTTTTAATGAAATACAAAAGACATTTTGTTAAAATGTCTCTCTGACATCACAGATGTTGCCAACCAGTCACTTTTTTCCAAATTCAAAAATACTCTAAAATTTCAGTAACTTCTAAATGGAATAAGATATTAACATAGTTTTTTCACCACTTTGTTTTTAAAATTTGTCTCTAAAATATATGAAAAAATGAAAATCCATGGGAATATTCCTTTGATCAATTTTTTGCAAAACATGAACTTGCAACAATCGTTGTCGTGGTGCAGTTAAACCTCACCAAAAAAAACCAAAGGCAAGGAGGGGCAGGGTGAAGGCAAGGAGGGGCAGGGTGAAGGCAAGGAGGGGCAGGGTGAAGGCAAGGAGGGGCAGGGTGAAGGCAAGGAGGGGCAGGGTGAAGGCAAGGAGGGGCAGGCAAGGAGGGGCAGGAAGAAGGCAGGGGGGGGATGAAGGGTGAGGGGCAGGCAAGGAGGGGCAGGGTGAAGGCAAGGAGGGGCAGGGTGAAGGCAAGGGGGGGAGGGGGCAGGGGCAGGTGAAGGCAAGGAGGGGCATGGTGAAGGCAAGGAGGGGCAGGGTGAAGGCAAGGAGGGGCATGGTGAAGGCAAGGAGGGGCAGGGTGGAGCACCAAAAAGCGAAACTAGGGGCTGCTAGGATTTTACCATGAAGTGGAGAGTCATTTAATTATGGTTTCTCTTTATACATGTATGTTTTGTCAGATTTACAAGTTTCTTTGTTTTGGTTTGTATTTCTTCACAGAATGACCACCATCACCTTGAGGAGTATGTCACACTGTTTCTTTCATCTTATGGATCCTTAATAGATGCCACATTCTCACATTTAGAGAAAGGGTAATGTATTTTAATGTTGTATTTTGCCATTATGCAAACATGCTTGTACAAGTCTATCATAATGTGTACATATAAAAAGGACTTTAAAAGAAACAAAATGTTGAAAAAAGCATGCAGAAATAAGTTTTAAGTTGCATAGATTTTTGTGAAGACTTTAAAAAAATAAAGAGAAAAGAAACCTCACTTGACATATCAAATGTGGTACTTGCATATAAATATGTTTGAAGTTTTATAATAATGAAAATGATTATTTTTTCCCATTTTACTTGTTTTATTTTTGATTTGTATTACTCACCACTTTATAATACTGCCCTTGTCTATCTTCCACTCCCCCCCCCCCCACCCCCCCTTCCAATTCTACCAATGTATATTCTAATGTTTGTATCCCTTATTCTTTCCATGATTTAAGAATCTTAAAGTGTGGTCAATATTCTAGAGGCATTACACACAAATTATTGTAATAAATAATGAAATTACAGTAATGAACATTAAAATTATAATAATAAACAGTTTTTCTCAACAATGATTTTCTCAACACTGTCATGCATTGCACAATGTATGCAGATGATTCTGATGATGGGGGGTCATGATTGATAGATATGTGTATACTGTAATTGTGACTGTCGTTATTTATAACCTACTTGCATGATTTTATTACTGACAGCCATAAATATATCATCTGCAACATTTGTTTTGATTGTCACCCAATAATTCTTGATACTTTCTATAGATGGCAGCTGTACTTTGTGAACAACATGTTTTTTATGCAATTTTCTGCAGTATCCACATACTGTATGTCACATCAAGAAGTTATTTTAAAAATAACAATTCCATGGTCATTAATGTTCACATTAAGATGCGGGATTGCGGGATTCTCACAATTTTTTTTTATCAAATTCCCTCCAAAAAATATTATATGGGAGGAAAATCCCACAATAAAAAGTTAACGAAGAAATGTTCGTGGAATTAATTCATATGTTATGGTAGTTACAGTACAAGGTAGGCCGTGATCGTTTAGGCATAAACTAAATTTTAAAATGTGCAAAAATGTTGTAAAAATGATAAAAAAATCTTAATTTCGAATGGTTTTCTTTTACCCCATACCGGCAAACTCTGATGAAAATTGGCAAAAGGAACTAAAAACAGCCTCTCACTCAATGGTGACATTGTCGCGTTGATCAAAACAAATAGTGCATGTGTGATAAAGGTATGAACGTATTAACGCAATCATGTCGTCTGCTAGTTGGGAATGTTTATGTACAATAGGCCCTATGTAGATATATTAAGGGAATTGGAATGATGTGATTTTTAGGAACTTGTACACATGTCATGTAATTATTAAGTGTAGTAATAGTTGATTGTATTTTACATTTTATATTTACTGGTCTTCACACCATCAAATTCAAAGTCGGAACCAACACCACTCTGCATAGTTGCAACAAGGGAAGACATCGTTGTCACCTGCATCCACCTCGGTCACTCCTCTCTTACCCACTGCCATCTCTTATCCGACTCCCCTGCCTCACTTGCAACATCGATCTCTCCATCAAGCATATTTTCTTAACCTGTTCCCTATACCAGAACTTTAGATCTCTTCTCTCCTCACTGTCCTCAATCTCGAACCTATTCGAAAACAATCTTTCTCAAACATGATCAACTTCCTCCACAACAGCAACCTCTTCCACCACATATAATCTCCTCCCCTTCTACACCTAACCTTACACACCACTTTCTTTTCACCTAAATTTTTCTCCCACATTCAGCTTTTCCATCTCCCTTACAAATCTTCCATCTCCTCACTATCCTAACTCTTAGTACACCATTATTTATTAACACCCTCTTGGCACATTTGACTCTGACTGTCGCGGTGCTGTTAAACATCAACAAACCAAACCATCTGCTCTACAGTGTCAGTCCCAATCCCTGTTAAATATATCTCATTTCCAATTGTATTATCCATGACAAGTTTCCTTTCAGATTTAAGAGTAAATCTAAGTTGCTTACTAATCAGTAATAACATCACGGTCAAAAGAAAACTAAGACGTCTGATTACTTTAACAATTTAAGTTCCTCTTTTTTTTTCTTCAAAAAAAAACAAGGGGAAAATCCCCCAAAACTTTAAACCTTAGTGTGAACAATGATGATCATATACGAGGACAACGACGAGTGAACACACAAATACAATGACGGGGTCGTCGCCTGCGTATTTAGTTATGATAGTAACAATGCTATCACGAAACGCTTAATACGACCCGGACGAAAACACAGGTACGACGTACGGACAGACATAACATCGACAACCAAGTCAATGTCCACAGCCTTTGATAACCAGTTGTGGTGCACCGGCGATCACATACTGTACAACTTGGTGTGATATATTCAGCACTGAACTACTGTACTTTCTGTATAATCCAGTCTTAAGACATGTAATGAAATAAACTCATGTCATGATTTAAGGCTGTAAACTGATTATAAAGTCAATTAAAGTACGATTTGAAGGGATATGAAACGGCAGGGGCAGCTTAATTGTTTTCAGAACCAAGTTGAAAATCGTGCACCTGTATGTACGTAAAATAGAGTTGTTGATTTGCGTTTAATCTACTAAACGTTTAATTGGCAAATTTGGTGAGAGGTTAGTGTT
>JAIGNY010002196.1:0-17969 GCA_020152595.1 Chiridota heheva
GCTCATCAAGCTGGTTGTCTATTATTACCTTTTAGTAGTGAGCTGGATTGCAACAAGCTTATTTTAGTCTCAAATTAGCTCAGCTAGTACAGGATCAAAACTTTTAGCTGGTTTCAACATAAGCTAAAGCTAAATCCATCTGAGCCATTAGACTCATCGAGCCGGTGCTTATCCACAGCTTCAATGGCGCAAGTGGATTAGAGTACCTGACTCCACCTGGACGGGATGTCAGTCCATCGCAGATTAACATTTTACAGCTGAGTGGACTGAAGCAAGTAGAGTACAGTGTCTTGCTCAAGGACACAATGCAGCGCTTATGATGGGAATCGAACCTGGTACCTTTCGAATACGAGCAGACTTCTTAACCACTGAGCCACTCCACCTTTAACATTGACATTACTCAAGTAATGCCCCTGTAACTACGGTTACAGGGGCTAAGCCACGTTTTGAAAATGCCACAAGACAGGGTCCCAAAAGTAGCACTAAGGTGAAAATAAGAGAAAGGCAGGCCAAAAACCACCTGGAGAAGAACAGTATGACCAAACTAGAGGAAATGGGTTTTCATGGGGTGAAGCTCAGGCTGTGGCCAAGGACGAAACAAGATGGCAGAATATTGTTGCAGCCTTGTGCTCCAGTGGGAGTAAAGAGGATAAATAAAGTACTGGACCTCCATCAAGATAAGAGGGTTGTAAAACATTTGTACCCTTGGGAAATCATGGCAAGCCTGCAATGACCTTACAGTGAGTCTATTAGGGATGTCTAATCTAAAGAATAAGATAAAATTAAAGTTTCAATCAATAACTGAATTGTGGGAATAAAAGAAAAAGAACTTAAAGAATTACATAATGATATTGAGCTTTTTCTAACCTTTTCTATATAATTGTTACAAATATTAAAGAAGAAAAAAATCAGTTAGACATAATGAAGAAATACATTTAATATTTACATGTACATAATGAGAAATTAACATTAAGAGTTTATATGCTGTCCAGTGAACAGGTTTATATGCTGTCCAGTGAACAGGGTTTATATGCTGTCCAGTGAACAGGGTTTATATGCTGTCCAGTGAACAGGGTTTATATGCTGTCCAGTGAACAGGTTTATATGCTGTCCAGTGAACAGGGTTTATATACTGTCCAGTGAATATAAAATACATACAATTTAGGAATAATGTAAACATAGATAATATACGACATATGTTAAAAAAGATAAAAGGTATAAAAGTATAAAGGCAACAGGAATAATGTAAAGCTAGCAAGGGAAAACAAGTTTAAAAGTTTAAATGCGTATAGATCTTAAAGATATAAAGTTGCAAAATTTAGGTTATATAATTTGGGATAGAAAGAGCAAAAAAACATGTGAAAATAAATCTAGACAAACTGAAATTATAAAAAATGCTAAGAAGTATAAAAATCTGTAAGTAATGCAAGCGAATAAATATCAAGAATAATGACTAAAATACTGTCTAAAAAGGAATGTCTTCAAGTCATGTTTAAAAGTTGAGAGCTATGCATTGCACCTTATAGTGCCAGAAGTTTATTCTATTCATTCTGAACACTCAAAGATTATCTTCTTAATGGATTTCCTCCAAGGCCATACCATTGTTTTCAGTTTTATTCAAGTGAAGCATTCATTGTTTTAGCTCTATTCAGCCAGGATTCACATTTTATTATTTTCCATTCATGGCAGAAACCAATTGTTTCATTTTCTTTGATTCCAGAGAACAATTGATGTAAGTCTCTTTGAGTCTAAAAAATGATTGTTTGGATCTTCATTCAGAGTGCAAAGTCATTGTTCAGCACATTCCATTGGAAAGTTGACTTGTCTTGATAACTTAGTTTTGACAGCTCTCATCCTAAAACATCCCCACCCCTAAATTTCTGCCCTTCCCCTTTTCCAATATTTCTCAAATTTTAATCACTTCTTCCTTAAGCAGTAACAAAACCACACACCAAATTTAACTCAAATCCAGTCATCAGTTATTAAGATATATTGATGATAGAAAAACAAACAGACAAACAAACAGAGGCAAAAACATAACCTCTGTCCAACTTCCTTGGCGTATGGTAATTATGATTTCACATTTGCATATTTAACATACCAAAAATCTTCAAGTAGAAGAAATGAAGTTTGTAAATATTCAAAACTTGAAATGAAGTAGCCAAACATATATATACATGTACTGTAGACTGCATACAACTTAATGCATACATGTACTGTAGACTGCATACAACTTAATACATACATGTACTGTAGACTGCATACAACTTAATACATACATGTACTGTAGATGCATACAACTTAATACATACATGTACTGTAGACTGCATACAACTTAATACATACATGTACTGTAGACTGCATACAACTTAATACATACATGTACTGTAGACTGCATACAACTTAATACATATATGTACTGTAGACTGCATACAACTTAATGCATACATGTACTGTAGACTGCATACAACAATACATACATGTACTGTAGACTGCATACAACAATACATACATGTACTGTAGACTGCATACAACTTAATACATATATGTACTGTAGACTGCATACAACGTAATACATACATGTACTGTAGACTGCATACAACAATACATATATGTACTGTAGACTGCATACAATAATACATACATGTACTGTAGACTGCATACAACTTAATACATATATGTACTGTAGACTGCATACAACTTAATACATACATGTACTGTAGACTGCATACAACTTAATACATATATGTACTGTAGACTGCATACAACTTAATACATACATGTACTGTAGACTGCATACAACTTAATGCATACATGTACTGTAGACTGCATAAAACTTAATGCCTACATGTACTGTAGACTGCATAACACTTAATGCATACATGTACTGTAGACTGTATAAAACTTAATACATACATGTACTGTAGACTGCATAAAACTTAATACATACATGTACTGTAGACTATAAAACTTAATACATACATGTACTGTAGACTATAAAACTTAATACATACATGTACTGTAGACTGCATAAAACTTAATGCATACATGTACTGTAGACTGCATAACACTTAATGCATACATGTACTGTAGACTGCATAACACTTAATGCATACATGTACTGTAGACTGTATAACACTTAATGCATACATGTACTGTAGACTGCATAACACTTAATGCATACATGTACTGTAGACTGTATAACACTTAATGTGCACATGTACTGTAGACTGCATAAAACTTAATACATACATGTACTCTAAACTGCATAAAACTTAATATGTACATGTACTGTAGACTGCATAAAACTTAATACCTACATGTACTGTAGACTGCACAAAACTTAATACATACATGTACTGTAGACTATAAAACTTAATACATACATGTACTGTAGACTGCATAAAACTTAATAACATGTACTGTAGACTGCATAAAACTTAATACATATATGTACTGTAGACTGTATAACACTTAATGCATACATGTACTGTAGACTGCATAAAACTTAGTTAACGTTTTTTGTGTTTGTTTTTTCACTTATGTCAGTAACATTCCTTCCAAAGCATTTGCCATTTTAAAGCTCATTTGAATTGGTACAGCATAAGCTTGTTGGAGCCTACCAATGGCCACATTAGCAAACTGAGCCTAAGAATGGCCTCATATGAACATATTGAGCCTACTAATGTCCATATGGGCATATTGAGCCTAAGAATGGCCTCATATGAATATACTGAACCTAAGAATGACCTTACATGAGTATACCGAGCCTAAGAATGGCCTCATATGAGCATACTGACCCTAAGAATGACCTTACATGAGCATACTGACCCTAAGAATGACCTCACGCGAGCATACTGAGTCTAAGAATGGCCTTACATGAGCATACTAACCCTAAGGATGACCTCGTATGAGCATACTGAGCCAAATAATAGCCTCACATGAACATACTGAGCCTAAGATTGACCTTACATGAGCATACTGACCCTAAGAATGACCTCACATGAGCATACTGAGCCTAAAAATGACCTCACATGAGCATACTGACCCTAAGAATGACCTCACATGAGCATACTGAGCCTAAGAATGGCCTCACATAAACATCCTAAGCCTAAGAATGGCCTCATATGAGCATACTGAGCCTAAGAATGACCTTGTATGAGCATACTGAGCCGAATAATGGCCTGACATGTGCATACTGAGCCTAAGAATGGCCTCAGATGAACATCCTATGCCTAAGAATAACCTGACATGAGCATATATACTGAGCCTAAGAATAGCTGGTTTCTTGTTCAGAAATAAGAATGTGTTTTAAGCTTGCAGTGAGCCTGTCAAACCTGTTGTTACCTTTAAATAGCTTTCATTAGCACCAGTGAGCCTTTGCTGCATTATAGTCTCATGTGAGCTCATTTTTGTTCTAAAGCTCATAAAAGATACAACAGTTCTTTTAAAAAAAAACTTGGGCCTAGTGCAAAATAATGAGCTTTAAAGAGTGCTTGTTATTGGCTCATGACGGTTTAAAGTGAGTTCCCCTTTTCTAGTGGGGATATTAGTTTAATCCTATTATATATAGAAAAAATAACTTTACAAAAATGATAGTAATAAAAAAAATGTACTTATTTCATATTTATCCTTAATATTTACAAATAGAAATGCTCATTTCATGTCAATTAATTTACTGTAAGTGTTGTATTTCTTAAAATTTACATATTATAAACAAACATATTCATCTTATTAATACAAATACATGAATGGTAAAAAGGAATTTTGGTCAAGATTGAAAACGTGTTGAACTCAGTTGCAGTCAACATACTAACCAATCCATGCAAGATTTGTGATTATGTGACTTACAAAAACACACTTATCAGTTGAGAAAATTGTCTCCTTAATGGTGTTTTATCTTTGATTAAGAAATGACATATCCAAAGCACAATTTAAAATCCTCTGGGTGCTAACAGGCTTAGCTGCAGCTTAAGAAGGCATATGAAGGATGTAGTTATGATCCTCTGGGTGCTAATAGGCTTAGCTGCAGCTTAAGAAGTCATGAAGGATGTGGTTATGATCCTTTGGGTGCTTATAGACTTAGCTGCAGCTTAAGAAGGCATATGAAGGATGTAGCTATGATCCTCTGGGTGCTAATAGGCTTAGCTGCAGCTTAGTCATGAAGGAGGTTATATGGAGGATGTGAAGGATTAGTTGATCCTCTGGTGTGCATATAGGATGTTGTTAGGATCCTCTGTGCTTAGCTGCAGCTTAAGAAGGCATATGAAGGATGTAGTTATGATCCTCTGGGTGCTAATAGGCTTAGCTGCAGCTTAAGAAGGCATGAAGGATGTAGTTAGGATCCTCTGGGTGCTAATAGGCTTAGCTGCAGCTTAAGAAGGCATATGAAGGATGTAGTTATGATCCTCTGGGTGCTAATAGTTTAGCTTTGCAGCTTAAGAAGGCATATGAAGGATGTAGTTATGATCCTTTGGGTGCTAATAGGCTTAGCTGCAGCTTAAGAAGGCATATGAAGGATGTAGTTAGGATCCTCTGGGTGCTAATAGGCTTAGCTGCAGCTTAAGAAGGCATATGAAGAATGTAATTATGATCCTCTGGGTGCTAATAGGCTTAGCTGCAGCTTAAGAAGGCATGAAGGATGTAGTTATGATCCTCTGGGTGCTAATAGGCTTAGCTGCAGTTTAAGAAGGCATATGAAGGATGTAGTTATGATCCTCTGGGTGCTAATAGGCTTAGCTGCATCTTAAGAAGGCATATGAAGGATGTAGTAATAATCCTCTCGGTGGTAATAGGCTTAGCTGCAGCTTAAGAAGGCATATGAAGAATGTAATTATGATCGTCTGTGTGCTAATAGTCTTAGCTGCAGCTTAAGAAGGCATATGAAGGATGTAGTTATGATCCTCTGGGTGCTAATAGGCTTAGCTGCAGCTTAAGAAGGCATATGAAGGATGTACTTATGATCCTCTGGGTGCTAATAGGCTTAGCTGCAGCTTAAGAAGGCATATGAAGGATGTAGTTATGATCCTCTGGGTGCTAATGGGCTTAGCTGCAGCTTAAGAAGGCATATGAAGGATGTAGTTATGATCCTCTGGGTGCTAATGGGCTTACTTGCAGCTTAAGAAGGCATATGAAGGATGTAGTTATGATCCTCTGGGTGCTAATAGGCTTAGCTGCAGCTTAAGAAGGCATATGAAGGATGTAGTTATAATCCTCTGGGTGTGCTAATAGGCTTAGCTGCAGCTTAAGAAGGCATATGAAGGATGTAGTTATGATCCTCTGGGTGCTAATAGGCTTAGCTGCAGCTTAAGAAGGCATATGAAGGATGTAGTTATGATCCTCTGGGTGCTAATAGGCTTAGCTGCAGCTTAAGAAGGCATGAAGGATGTAGTTATGATCCTCTGGGTGCTAATAGGCTTAGCTGCAGTTTAAGAAGGCATATGAAGGATGAAGTTATGATCCTCTGGGTGCTAATTGGCTTAGCTGCAGCTTAAGAAGGCATATGAAGGATGTAGTTATGATCCTCTGGGTGCTAATAGGCTTAGCTGCAGCTTAAGAAGGCATATGAAGGATGTAGTTATGATCCTCTGGGTGCTAATAGGCTTAGCTGCAGCTTAAGAAGGCATATGAAGGATGTAGTTATGATCCTCTGGGTGCTAATAGGCTTAGCTGCAGCTTAAGAAGGCATATGAAGGATGTAGTTATGATCCTCTGGGTGCTAATAGGCTTAGCTGCAGCTTAAGAAGGCATATGAAGGATGTAATAATCCTCTGGGTGGTAATAGGCTTAGCTGCAGCTTAAGAAGGCATGAAGGATGTAGTTAGGATCCTCTGGGTGCTAATAGGCTTAGCTGCAGCTTAAGAAGGCATATGAAGGATGTAGTTATGATCCTCTGGGTGCTAATAGGCTTAGCTGCAGCTTAAGAAGGCATATGAAGGATGTAGTAATAATCCTCTGGGTGGTAATAGGCTTAGCTGCAGCTTGAGAAGGCATATGAAGGATGTAGTTATGATCCTCTTGGTGCCAATAGGCTTAGCTGCAGTTTAAGAAGGCATATGAAGGATGTACTTATGATCCTCTGGGTGCTAATAAGCTTAGCTGCAGCTTAAGAAGGCATATGAAGGATGTAGCTATGATCCTCTGGGTGCTAATAGACTTAGCTGCAGCTTAAGAAGGCATATGAAGGATGTAGTTATGATCCTCTGGGTGCTAATAGGCTTAGCTGCAGCTTAAGAAGGCATATGAAGGATGTAGTAATAATCCTCTGGGTGGTAATAGGCTTAGCTGCAGCTTAAGAAGGCATGAAGGATGTAGTTAGGATCCTCTGGGTGCTAATAGGCTTAGCTGCAGCTTAAGAAGGCATATGAAGGATGTAGTTATGATCCTCTGGGTGCTAATAGGCTTAGCTGCAGCTTAAGAAGGCATATGAAGGATGTAGCTATGATCCTCTTGGTGCCAATAGGCTTAGCTGCAGTTTAAGAAGGCATATGAAGAATGTAATTATGATCCTCTGTGTGCTAATAGGCTTAGCTGCAGCTTAAGAAGGCATATGAATGATGTAGTTATGATCCTCTGGGTGCTAATAGGCTTAGCTGCAGTTTAAGAAGGCATATGAAGGATGCAGTTATGATCCTCTGGGTGCTAATAGACTTAGCTGCAGCTTAAGAAGGCATATGAAGGATGTAGTAATAATCCTCTGGGTGGTAATAGGCTTAGCTGCAGCTTAAGAAGGCATGAAGGATGTAGTTATGATCCTCTGTGTGCTAATAGGCTTAGCTGCAGCTTAAGAAGGCATATGAAGGATGTAGTTATGATCCTCTGGGTGCTAATAGGCTTAGCTGCAGCTTAAGAAGGCATATGAAGGATGTAGTAATAATCCTCTGGGTGGTAATAGGCTTAGCTGCAGCTTGAGAAGGCATATGAAGGATGTAGTTATGATCCTCTTGGTGCCAATAGGCTTAGCTGCAGTTTAAGAAGGCATATGAAGGATGTACTTATGATCCTCTGGGTGCTAATAAGCTTAGCTGCAGCTTAAGAAGGCATATGAAGGATGTAGTTATGATCCTCTGTGTGCTAATAGGCTTAGCTGCAGCTTAAGAAGGCATATGAAGGATGTAGTTATGATCCTCTGGGTGCTAATAGGCTTAGCTGCAGCTTAAGAAGTCATGAAGGATGTGGTTATGATCCTCTGGGTGCTAATAGGCTTAGCTGCAGCTTAAGAAGGCATATGAAGGGTGTACTTATGATCCTCTGTGTGCTAATAGGCTTAGGTGCAGCTGAAGAAGGCATATGAAGGATGTAGCTATGATCCACTGGGTGCTAATAGGCTAAGCTGCAGCTTAAGAAGGCATATGAAGGATGTAGTTATGATCCTCTGGGTGCTAATAGGCTTAGCTGCAGCTTAAGAAGGCATATGAAGGGTGTACTTATGATCCTCTGTGTGCTAATAGGCTTAGGTGCAGCTGAAGAAGGCATATGAAGGATGTAGTTATGATCCTCTGGGTGCTAATAGGCTTAGCTGCAGCTTAAGAAGGCATATGAAGGATGCAGTTATGATCCTCTGGGTGCTAATAGACTTAGCTGCAGCTTAAGAAGGCATATGAAGGATGTAGTTATGATCCTCTGGGTGCTAATAGGCTTAGCTGCAGCTTAAGAAGGCATATGAAGGATGTAGTTATGATCCTCTGGGTGCTAATAGGCTTAGCTGCAGCTTAAGAAGGCATGAAGGATGTACTGGACAAATATTTTAACAATGCTAAATTTTACAGAAGGAAGAATTTAATGGTACTAGTCGCTGACCTACTGTGAAATGCAAGTTAATGACCTATCTACAGTGAAATATCAAATTTACAGTATTTACTTCAAGTTATACCTTACATTCCATGCTATTAATATGCAATCTGGTCACATGACCTTATTCTAACGCACTTCTAACTGACCCTAAAAAACGCAGTAACCAGCCAAGCCCTGACCTCCATAATACCTCTGTACTACCACCTCACTCTTTTTCAGCGCGTTGTTGCACTAACATCGCTGAAACTGGTCATTTTTATTTTTATTAATTTCACCTTTTCTAACTCTTTTCTCCTTTGCAGCTTCTACCTGGAGAGTTTTTACGCTGCCCTTTCTCATCCCGCTCGCCTTTTCAAGTCTTTCGAGGTAAGGACGAGGTAGCCATGGGTCCGAGATTCTTCGGCCGACCTACACGACTTTACCCGTGTAGCCTACACTTATGATAGCAGGTTTTTGTCTCCATTCGTACAAAGCGAGTGGCTAGTTCGAGAGCGTCCCACTCTCGTGGCGGGTGTTTTAGGTCCTAGAGCACCAGGTGTGCCTGTCTAGGGGACCTCTTACCCCGAGGTTTAGGTGTTTTTCACCCTTGGCCCCACCCCACACGAGGAGAGCCTAGCGTTATACTATGTATAGTGTATTAGCACGTTAGGATATTTCAGTACACATTCTCGTATGCAGAGCCTAGCGTTATACTATGTATTGTATTAGCACGTTAGGATTTTTCAGTACACGTTCTCGTATGCAGAGCCTAGCGTTATACTATGTTTTGTATTAGCACGTTAGGATATTTCAGTACACGTTCTCGTATGCAGAGCCTAGCGTTATACTATGTATTGTATTAGCACGTTAGGATATTTCAGTACACGTTCTCGTATGCATTAGGTCAATTTCCTTTTTCGATTTTGGCGCATGCGCATTGGGTCGAGGTCACCGATGGGTGTTCGAGGAGTCGACCTCTAACAACTCCAAGGAGCTACAGTTGTTACAAGAGAGCTTATTTTTGTTTTAACGTTACCGGCGTATGAATATTTTTGTTATCTTACATAAATTGGAGACAAAGTTTTTAATTTTCAGGCTTGATTTTTGGGGTGTTGCAGAGACCGGGAGGGGGTCTCTCCGACGTCCTATTTAAAGGGAAACTAATCTTTTCTTTTTATCTTTACAGACATCAAGTACTCAGTGGTTTGTGTTTTCCACGTTACCCGGGCGCTTGTAAAGTTTTTACGTTGAATGCGTTTTCTCGGGTTTAAAAAAAAATTCAGACAGAAATTGTTTCTGTTTAAAAATGTTCTTTTGCTGTATTTATCTGTTATCCCTCGCCTCTCTTTAGCGTGATCGTAGGGTCATAGTTACTTACCGTATTTGTGTATGTACGCATGGATATATGTTCTTCTTTTCAGGAATTTTACGAGAATGATTAACTCAGTGTTGCGCCTTAGGTGACGCTTCTAAATGAACGCCACCTAGAGTTAAGAGGGAAAGATAAGAGAGAGATTAACCTTAGGGTGCCGCAGTGGCCCACGGTTCGCGAGCAGGGACCGGTAAAGAGGACCACGTGAAGGCGACGCCCAAAGGAAAGGGGTTGTACCTGAGTCACAAATGATTTCACGGGTAAGTGAGAGATAAACCCTTAGGGTGCCGCAGTGGCCCACGGTTCTGCGCTAGGGACCGGTAAGAGGACCACCTAAGGCGACGCCCAAAAGAAAGGGGTTGTACGTGATCGAGTCTTAAATGATTTCACGGGTAAGTGAGGATAAACCTTAGGTGCCGTGAGTGGCCCACGGTTCTGCGATAGGGACTGGTAAGACGACCACGTAAGGCGACGCCCATAAGAAAGGGGTTGTACGTGAGTCAAAAATGATTTCACGGGTAAGAGAGAGATAAACCCTTAGGGTGCCGCAGTGGCCCTTGGTTCCGCGATAGGGACTGGTAAGAGGACCACGTAAGGCGACGCCCAAAAGAAAAGGGTTGTACGTGAGTCATTAATGATTTCACGGGTAAGTAAGAGATAAACCCTTAGGGTGCCGCAGTGGCCAGCGGTTCCATGATAGGAACCGGTAAGAGGACCACGAAGCGCGCACGCCAAAGAAAGGGGGTTGTACGGAGTCATAAGTGATTTCACGGTCCCGCCTGGTCCGCATTTACTTCGTGTAACGGAGAAGTACAGTTCCACGACCCGCGTTCACGCTCCGCACGGTTCCATTGGACGGTTCCATGGCCCGTGTTTACAGGTCCATACGGTTCCACGGTCCGTGTTTACGGGTCTAAACGGTTCCACGGTCCGTGTTTACAGGTCTGTACGGTTCCATTGGACGGTTCCATACGGTTCCGCGGCCTGTTGTTATGGGGCGGTCGCTTCCATTGGACGGTTCCGTGATCCATACGGTTCCGTGGCCCGTTGTTACAGGGCTGTCGGTTCCATTGGACGGTTCCGCGGCCCGTGTTTACGGGACCGGATGGTTCCATACGGTTCAGCAGCCCGGGTTTTTGGGCGGTTCCATTGGACGGTTCCGCGATCCATGCGGTTCCGCGGCCCGTGTATACGGGACCAGACGGTTCCATTGGACGGTTCCGCGGCCCGTGTTTACGGGTCTGTATGGTTCGATACGGTTCCGCGGCCCGTGTTTACGGGTCCGTACGGTTCCGCGGCCCTTGTTTACGGGTCCTTACGCTTCCACGGCCCGTGTTTATGGGTCCGTACGGTTTTATTGGACGGTTCCGTGGCCCGTGTTTACGGGCTTGACGGTTCCATACGATCCTACGGTCCGTGTTTACGGGCCCCTTCGTTCCATTGGGCGCCCAGCGAGCGGAACGTATTTTTTAGCGGATAACGACACTGCACGGTAATCGGTTATACGCCACTAGCTACTAAGCCACGTGGTCAGTGACAGATGACTTTCTTTACAAGACGATAGCATCACGACAACTATTTTCTTCTTGGTCACAGAGCCATTAGCTACGCAGTTCCATGGCTCGTGTGAACGCAATTGCTTGTCTGGCGTTGAACGTTAAAGTTCCGTGAATTATTTTCACCAGTATCATGGACATGGAGGGCAGGTCCCGAGTGTCAATGCTTTTTACACACCCATGATGTCCCGGGCATAGCGTGCACGTTTCGCTGATTTACGCCGTGACATCCATCTCACGCTGTTACCGTGCAGATTATGCTGCGAGTCCATTTTTTGTACTCTTTGCAGCGACATTGTTCAAGCGGGCGTGGTCGGAGCGCAGACTCCACCGCCGACCGTATTTTGAAGGTGCGATCGAGAGAGTACGGCTTCGTGATCGGATGCGACGCCCGTGAGTTTTGTAACGGATTTCGACACCGCACGATTTACCCGATATACACCACTAGCTATGAAGCTATGTGGCCAGGTGACAAGTGATAATCTTCACAAGAAGTATAGCGCCGTGAGAGCTATTTCCTCTTGGTTCCAGAGCCATTAGCTACGCAGTTCCACGATCATGTGAACACCATTAATACGATTATCCGCATTGAACGTTACAGTTCCGCAATTATTTTTACCAGTATCATAGGCACAGAGGCCGTGCAGACCTCAGAGTGTCGGTACGCTCAAACCTAAGAGGTCCTGCTATGCATAGCGTGGAAACGCTTCTAGACTTTTACGGGCCCGCATTTGACTCAGAGTCTTTGGTAACGGGATAACGACACTGTACGATGAACCCGAAATTGAGCCCGCTTAGCTAGGAGCTACTTGGTACAGGTGATAGATGACAATCTTCACGAGAAGTATAGCATCACGAGAGCTATTTTCTTCTTGTCTCTGTAGCCATCAGCTACGCTGTTCCACGCCGTGTGGACTGCCTTAGTAAGATTTTCCTTTGAACGCTACAGTTCTGCGATGGTTTTCACCTCTATCATCCGCACGGAGGGCAGGTCTCCAGTGTCGGTGCATTAAGCACCTTGATGTCCTGCGATGCGTCAGATTTAACCGCTTCTTACGCTTTTTGCGCTCTGGTGTTATCGGGCATGATCAAAACCCGTACACCGCTGTGGTCTTCGGTTCAGTGATGGGGACCGTAGGCCCACAAGAGGCGGCGCCCACGGGTTATACGTGAGTTAGTAACCTTTTTATGGCTAGTTGTAAAGCCATTGGATTACTTGTATCGGGTCCATTAGGGTCCGTGACGGTTCCGTGATCGGTTCCTTACGCCCCACGGTTTGTTTTCACGGCCCCGCCACGTTCGCATAGATTTTCACGAGTATCATGGCCACGAGGACGAGTCTCCGCTTTGTCGGCACGTTACGCTCCCCAGGATGCGTCGCGTAAGCGCTTGCTCAGGTTTTCAAGGCTTAGCGCTGGGTGATAAGAATTCCTTCACGGGAGGCATACCATCACGAGAGCCATTTCTCCCGTTACGAGTTCCACGCACCGCTCAAACTTCTCTGAATACGATTTTTGCATCAAATGAGACGCTCCGCCAAATTATACAGATATTGACGCGGTTTTACGTACAATGTACGATAAAACCCGGTAACGGAACTTCAGGATATTGCGACCACTGCTAGCCGCATGGTTGCAGTGTTCCGCTGTCGCTTTTTCTTTACCGACGCTTAGCGCTCGACGGTAGTCCCCACGCCAGAAATAACTGAGCACGCCGTTCGTGAGTGAATATAAACAAACGGAGTTGACGGCCTACACCTGCAGCGCAGCTGTGTGGTAGAGGACCAGTAGTCATGAGCTACAGAGTTCCGGGCCGCTTTTCTTACCGACACACTGAGCACGACGTAGTCCCTCTTCCCACGCAGCTACCAGTTTCGCTGTCTGGATGAAACAAACTAAGTTTACGACTGTGATAGCTTACAGCATGTGAACTCTTTCAGATTCCATAGGGCCCCAGTATATTTTAGCTATTCTCTTTAGAACGCCAGACGGAGTACAACTCCTCACGCGTAGCCACTTACCGGGGTGGCCCCGAGTGAATAGAAGTATACTGAGGTAACGACTAACGCTACAGATGTAGTACGACGTTAACGCTATGGTAGACCTAGACGGTTATTTTGTACTGATAGCCATTACGCTAGGGACACGTATTTCAGTACCAGTTGTCTCCCTCCCGTAGCTACTAGCTTTTGTCTGCGGGGTGAACAGAGACAAACTTGGGCGTGGGATGACTAGTGGATTTTACTTGTCATGCTGACGCTTTGTAGACCCAAAACGGCTCTATAATACTTAATGGGGATGCTTACTTTGTACGGCATAAGTCCCCAGTAGCCTCGCTTCTCAGCCCGTGGTAATGGGTGTTTAACGGCATTTACGGCCCATGTAGTACACACAGGATGTCTACTCTTTCGTGATTTCTACCCCAGTGCTGGGGTTTACGATCATACGGGTTGATCGAGTACGTTACACCCCTGTCAAAATTAACTCATGACGGATAATTTTCTTGACATAAGTGGCCTTTTGATAGACGCACTCGTGATCGTAAGTAATAAAATCGACGGCACGCATAGTTCATTCCATATTTTAACACCTTAAAGCAGTTCAATGCGGCTTTACGGCCTGTTATTTTAACTACCCGCACAGCCATACGGTATTAGCTTTTCCACACTGCACTCCGTTATTCATGCAGTTCCAAGGTTGTTGCTTATATTAACGGCCTGCTTTTTAAATTTGCTAGCCATTGGTTTAGTTCAGCAAAGTTTAAACAAACTTTGCTCAGGGTCAGCAGTCTTTTCTGGACTGATGATGGTGTCATTCAATACCTCCGCTTTACACAATTAATCGTGGCCACCCTTTGTTGGTGGTGCGGATGCCCCACCTGGTGAGGAACTAAGTTTTCACCACAGATTTTACCAGTGCCGACGGATGCGCCTTGATCGAGGTAGGGTGCTTTTCTTGTGACCCTTATGTCCGAAACTTGGGCGGGTACTTGGCCTTTTTCAACGGGCGAATGCCGGGTTTTTCTGTTCACCTTTACCGCTTAGTGCTGAGCGAGGCTTTTTCAGTTTCGCGCCGCTTTTTGCACCACTGTTGTAGTCTCCTTTTCAGACAGATAGGAACAGCCCCAAGAGTTTTCTGGAATCGCTCTCCGGGTGCCTCGGGCGCAGGACTAACTATGCCAGCCTTACGGCCGCTTCCCTCGGACTACGAGTGTACACGATCATTATTGTCTCGCTTCAGCGGAACCCCACTTGATGGGCGTTCTTCCCGTAGGTGACCAGAGCGATCAGGGACTTTTTTCGGTCCCCGGACGTAGGTCTGTCCGATCCGTGGGATGACCGCAAGCTATCTTTTTTTTGCTTTTTCTCCTGACCCGCGGGTTTCAGGGTCGACGATTTGTTTTCTTCAGAACTCAACTATGTGGGTTACATGCTTTCGCCTTTCATGCTAGTACTAAGTATGCTACGCTTAGGCGACGACGCCGCCGATAGCGCCACTTTCCCAGCTCACGGCGGTTCCTCGGGCTGCTTAAGACCTTGCAGGCTTCACGCTCGGGCCTCGGGTCAGGGACGATCTTTGTCTTCCTGGCTCCGGCGCCTGCTTCTCAGTCCCGAGCGCTGGTTCGATGATGTGGCCTTAGTCCGCCTTTCCTCGACGTAGCATGGTTTTTCTGAGAGGTTTTTCACCCCTCCCGCTGTGGAGGTGGCCCCTCTCTCAAACTTGGTTCAGTCATGAGCTCTGGGATAACTTGCAGCTATCCACCCAGGTTTTCCAGTTGGGTCTACGGTCTTTGACTCATGCTGACCACTGGAAAGTTACACGAGATCTCTTCTGAGTGTCATGTGACATTTTCTCCGATAGATCGCCCAGCAACTTTATTTCAAAGTAGTCTGAACTGTTCATAGAACGGCCGCGTATGCACTCGGTTCAGGGCATAGCCTCTTTTCACTGGATCTCTCCGCCTGCTCGGGAAAACACTTTCGTTGTTCTCTTTGTTTTTGGTCTGACTCATTTTCGACGCTCGTGGTTACCCCGCTAACTTTTGCTTTACGTTACACGCTAACAAATTTTTCCCCTTGTCCAGGATTTCTTCAATTTGTTTTAGTTGGTACACGCTTCGCTCCCAATCGTAGTTTACTAGCCGGTTCAGTCTTGTGGACGCATCCGTGTGGTTTGTATGCTTTTTGTAGACACTTTGCTGATATTCATATTGTGTCCAAGCGCTTCCGTTGGCTTGTTCTTCTGAATTTTTGGCTCAGGTTCATTCGATGTTTGCTCCGCATTGTCAACAAATGGTGCCTTTGTTCGGTTTGACTGTGACTAGACGTGGTTTACTATGTTTTAGTTCTTCCCACTCTGAGGTCTTTCATCCTTAAGAGGAGAAGGAATTTCGCCTTTAAACGGATTCGATTAGTGTGAGTTTTTCACCAGCTAAAAAAAAAAATGTGCTGCGACCTGAACTCCTTCCTTCCTATCCTTGGTTGCAATCTGATTGCATATTAATAGCATGGAAGGTAAGGTATAACTTGAAGTGCAATTCGCTAAGCGTGAGCAGGGATATTTACTTAAAGTTATATTTACCTTCCATGGATCCCGCCCCTCCCTCTCGCTCAGGCCTCGTTGGAATGCTGAGTGAGGCGGTTTTTTAGGTCCGTAAGAAGTACGTTATAACAGGTCATGTGACCAGATTGCATATCAATATCATGGAAGGTAAGTAAAACTTTAAATATCCCTCGCCACGCTTAGCGGGTAAATATATAGTGAAATTTCAGTTAATTTTATACTTTAAATATTTAATATTAACAATGGACCATTCAAACATATTTACACATCTGGTCACAGTTGGTTAGGTGAATATGAAAGCCCCTAATAAAACAAATTTATACCACAGTGATAATAAAGAATTGGTTTATTTTGTTTTATTTCTCTATAATTCCACATTTATTTAAAGATTATAACATTAAATACTGTTATCGTATTTTTGATTAATCAGAGCAAAGCCTTTGGCATTGTTTAAAATTTTAAAGCTATATAAGAATTGTACGATTTAATATGCAATTGATTATTCTTTTTGGCATGATGGGGGTGGAAAGGGTGGGGTGGGTGGGGGACAGAGGCAGAAAATATAATCACTTAGTGAAGGTTATTTTAACTAAATCTTTTTAATAATTCTCAGCTTTCCTCAATTTCCACAAAGCTCTTTTGTGTCTAGTGGGTTTCTCATAGATTCTATCATTATCATTCATGTTTTTATTAACCCCACAGTCTTAATATCTGTCATTTCAAAGGTAGCAGCTGGGATGTTTGGTGATAATTTTCCTTCTTGGGAGTTTCCATAGTGTGGTTGATGCACTAAATTGTCAAGAGAAGTTCTTGGATTG
The DNA here is from genome assembly GCA_020152595.1 of Chiridota heheva. Classification (NCBI taxonomy): domain Eukaryota; kingdom Metazoa; phylum Echinodermata; class Holothuroidea; order Apodida; family Chiridotidae; genus Chiridota; species Chiridota heheva. The sequence continues at coordinate 17,081 of JAIGNY010002196.1, forward strand.
GTCATGTTTCCAATCTGCTGTTCATATACGTGTGTTGATCGCTTTTGAGGAGGAAATGGTCACTGCTGTGTAGAATATTTTGGGAGTTGAGCTTGGTGATTGTGATGGCTATGCTGCTTGAAGAAGTTTTCGAATATATTTTATAGCAAACAAAAGCTATAAAAAATACAAAGAAATGATGCTAAGAATCCTGTAAGTGGAAGAGCAATGAGTAAGTAAGTTGAAAGTCAGACGTGGCGGTCGCTTTTGATTGGGTGGGTGTAGCACTCTCTTGAATGGGTTCCCAGTTTGGGATGTGAAGACTTTGAGTAGGTTTCAGTTGTAAGCTGAATTGAAGGTTTTGTTGCCTGCACTTTGATGGATAGTGCTATTCTAAGAGTACCAACATTATTTTCAGCAACACATGTGTACATGCCAGCATGTGCTTGGGTCACTGTTTGTATCAGGAGGCTTCCATTCTGCATTTGAGTGTATGATTCTGATGGTACAGTTAGCTGGCATTGTCCACGTTATGCTTGGTGTCCTAGGCAGCCTATAACTGACATGTAAGAACACCAGTGTTGTCAGATTGGAGAACCAGTTCTGATGGAAGATACTCATCCCGCCTCAGTACACTAGCAGATCATCTTGATGTAAATCATAGATGAATATTCGTTCTGAGTTGGAAGGATATCTGCAGTGTTGTATATGATATGTAGGCTTATTATCGCACAGAAGTAACAATCATCACATGCACATGATTGATAGGATTTTTTGGCATCTCAATTATCCAAGATATTTCACATGTAAGAGATTAAATCAATGCCAATATATTTCAAAGATGATTGTTGTGGATTTTAGGGATATATTGAAGCATAGTGTCGCTTGAATGAAAGTGTTTCCAAAAAGC
>JAIGNY010002197.1:0-32880 GCA_020152595.1 Chiridota heheva
TGGTAGAGCACCAACTTTTAAAACCAACTGGTTAGCTCAATTGGTAGAGCACCCACTTTCAAAACCAACTGGTTAGCTCAATTGGTAGAGCACCCACTTTCAAAACCAACTGGTTAGCTTTTTAGTTAGTAGGTCATGGGTTTGTTTTCCGTCAGGTCATACCAAAGTGCTTTAAAATTGGGACGATGATCAGTATAAGAAATTGGAGCAATAAATAATACATGGCTGTGCGTTGTATGTTTAGCTGCAACTCTGGGCCTCCAAAGTTTCCATTGTAAAGTAAATTGAGTGCCCATTGTGCATAGTAAAGCACTATATAAGAACTATGTATTTTTTATCATTTCAAAACTTGCAATAAGCAAAAGAAAACGTACCAATTTTGATGTAGCTTCACCAAATTATTTCTTCTTTTTAGCTTTTCTCCTTTAAGATTTTTTAAATGCTGACTGCCCTTCATAAGAAAATGACTGATCACCAAATCCTGAATGGCCACCAAAACCTGGGAAGAGGCCAACGGCGTATGATGAGGACCTGATACATTTAGTATTTGCACCTCCAAAAAAGGATGAAAAGTCATCTTTATAGTCACTACCACCAGGAAATCTGAAATCACTAAAAGATGCAGAAAAAATATAATAATTATAGAATTCATATCAAGGGTTTATGGACATTTAGAGCAAATATGATTGATTTCCCAAACCCCTATTCTAATAGTAAATCGCAGGGTGGAAACTGAATACTTGGCAGCTTTTTTCAATTTTCAAGTATGGGTGAATTTAAATGAAAATTTGTGATAAACCAGACACCGCAAACGATACAAATTCCCTCACCGCAAATAACACACTTTTCACCCTCTGTCCCATATGTCATCCCACCCTCTTGTCCCACATGCCATTCCACCTTTTGCCCATATGCCATGCCACCTTCTGTTCCACATGCCATTCCGCCTTCTGTCCCACATGCCATTCCTCCTTCTGTCCCACATGCTATCTACCGTCTGTCCCACATGCCATTCCACCTTCTGTCCCACATGCTATCCAACCCTTTATCCCACATGCCATTCCACCCTCTGTTCCACTTGCCATCCCATCCTACATCTCACCTAACAGGAAATCATACATGAAACCAAATGTCCTTCCACCACATGACCCATATGCCATCACAGCGGAAATCAAGAAGACATCCCACCAAATGGCATTCCATCCTACCACATGACATCACCCTGAAAATAAGATGATATCCCACATACCAATCTACCCTGTCCCACATACTATGCCACCCAGTCACACACACCATCCCTCCATTTTCCAATGCCATCCCATCCTGTTCATCATGTCCTGTCCCCATGCCATCCCACCGTGACCCAAATTCCATCCAATCCTGTCCCCCATGCCATCTCATCCTGCCCTGCATGTCATTCAACCCTAATCCCAACTCCTGTTTACCAACCATTATGCCATATACCATCCAACATCCTTTCCTTTAACTTTCATCCCATCACCTCTATCAACCTACCATGCCCCATTCACCTATCATCCCCATTCACCTACCATGCCCCATTTACCTACCATCCCCATTCACATACCATCCCCTTACCATTCCCCTTAAATTTACGATCTCCCATTTACCTCTCATTTCCCACTCACCTCCCGTTTTTTTGTCCCCAAGTGGCTGAGCAACAAATGTGGACGGATAGACGGACGGACAGACAGTAAAGATGCCGTATCTTCTCTTTACCAACTTCATACCTTCTTATATAAATTGATTGCTTTTCAGTCCATTGCTGAGTCTACCCACTGTGGTGTAGCGGTTATCACACATGTCTACAGACCACGAGGCCCTGGGTTCAAGCCTGGGTTGGGTTGACACGCCAGTGCACCACAACTGTACTCAATGCTTCACTCACATATGCATCCTCCACTCGCTACGCATCCTCTGCTCACCTACCCAGCCTACCCTTACCTGCCCACCTCCTCTACTCGCCAACCTACCCTCGACTCACATTTCGTTGCATCCTCTCATCTACCAACTATATATACTCTAACTAACGTACTCACAACTCATCATCTCAAACATTGCACCACAGCCTCCTTCTAATTCCACCTGGTATTACATAAACAGCAAAACAGCCCCTTACCTTAAATCTGATATTTGTATTAAAAAAATATACTCAACTTGATATTTTTCCATATAAATCAGATTGGGCTATCTGTATACCAACTTATATTGAAAATTGATTGCAGATTTCCGCTTAGGGATAATGAAATGGGTTCAAGAGCTATGCATAAGACTTATAATGTCATCCTTGCTTTCTTCAAATTGCTTATTTACATCATGCTCTCTTCTTGTGCTCTGTGGAAATTAAAAATGGAACATACAAACTCACAACAGAGTCACAGTTTAAAGATCCTTTTGCAACCATGCAAATCTAATGATAATCATTAATTCACTACTTTACAACCCTTTGAAATATTCAGGCCTTGATATGCAAATTCTTATGAAATGAAAATGTAGAAATAACATACATGTATACTTAGAATTAAATCTTTTGAATTAAAATTTTGAGCTGTCCTTTCTCACTGTACATCACATACCACTAATATACCATGAAATCCTAAAACTTTGATCTGGCATATCACAGAGATTAAAAATGTGTTGTTTGTTTATTTAAAATTAGAATTTTTCCACAATTCTGGGTATGATAGTTGGCACAAATCCTGTGTTGTGTCCTTGAGCAAGACCAATACACCTGTAAATAAGTACCAACATTTCAGCAGAGTTTGTATGTGACAGACTGATATACTTTCTGTGGAGAATCACCAAAACTTTATCTACTTGCAGCATGTAAATGAGAGAGGCACTGTATTACGTGCTTTCATATCTCAACAAAGTTTAACTTAATAAACACCTGGGCTTGAATGTTCTTATGATATGTAACCAAACAATAGGTGTCCATAGCCCTGAAAGCATTTTGCAAAATTTAAAGACTTGCACTTAGAATTCAACTGCAGCTACATTAATTCAAAACAAGTGATCATTCATAAATGGTTCGTAAATATGTCTTGTGCTTAATATGCTTACTGGATCGGAGAGAGTTTCACAGGCAGCATTGACTTTCTGGAATGATTGTTGAGCAAGTGGATGGTCACTCTAGATGAATGAAGAAGTTTGGATTAAAAGACGGTCTATGGCTTGGGATCTTGCTCTTCTAAATCATGCACCAAAATAATGCAGTAACTCTTGAGCATTATTTCACCAGATAGATGTGTTGGAATAAGCTAAATATCTGTGTTTTTCACTGTGCAAATGATTTGTCTGTATGCAAATTCACACAAAGTATTTACTTTTCGCTGGTCTCCATTTAAATTTATTCTCTTGAGTGTTTGGTCATCAAGCACCTGGGTTCCTGTCCTCGAGAATATAGCAATAAGACATCAATGCGGCTTTGCTAAAAAAATATGTTTCTTTATTCTCTGAAATGCATGTTTGATCAAAAGAATATTCCTTTGAAGCATGTGTCCAAATAATCATTTTGGAAGAGGTCAACAGGATTATGCACCCCCTCCCCACTCTCCTCAAGAAAAAAGATTGTGAGACAATGGCCTCTTTTGTTTAATGTTTTTCAGTTAAATCTATGACCAGTGCAATATAATGTAATGTTAATACAGTATGAATGTTTCAGATCATAGGCATTTCTTCCTTGATGACTTCCCCACTTCAAAAGACTTGCTACACTCCTGAAAACAAAGCAATGTGGTACAAACCTTGTCTGGGTGGACAAGAATACTCTGCTTCCTTAAGTACTTTTTGATATTCTCCTCATCAGCATCTGCACTGATGCCTAAAACTTCATAAGGGTCCTCCTCCCTGCTGTTCATGATCCTGCTGATTGCCTCATTTGCTGTGAATTTGAAAGTGAGTATAATTATATTTGGATGGGTACCCATATGTATGAAGCAGAAGTTGACTATATTTCAAGAATACTATAGAATTACATCCACTGACTAAAATGTGATGCACTCAAAATGTGTAGGGATCCCTCATTGTAAGTTTTTTTTGGAGTAAATTTTGAAAGTGGAAAGAACTTGGATATAGTAAAATTTTCCTAAATCTTAAACTGTAAAGGAACATGTTAAGCAATGGAGCAAAAATATCTTTGTGCTGTCTTAAGTTTTAGCTATTTTACTTTGTTCTTTTCTTGTTGGGAGCAAAGGGGAATTTATTTTTCAATGACAATCTGGAATTTGTGCTTCTTACTGTGAACACTGCTTATGATACATTTCAAACATATTATACAGACATTACATTTTCATTTCTCAGATCCTTTCATTATTTTCAAAAATGTGTGATATTCAAATGTCATTATCTTTAGATCCTTTATTCAACAATTAGTTCAAAACAGCTACTATAATTGGACCAGATTTGACAAAAATTGTAAAAGGAAACCATTGATTTTATTTCTTCAAAATGAATATAAACTGAATAATGGTCATATCAATATATACATATTGAAATATTGATATACCATCCAATACTATTTTCCATTCCTGCAAGATTCAAGGTCATCTTCCATGCTTTGTGTCTCAGATTAGGCAATAGGCTACACTTGGAAATAATGAATACAAAATTAGCAATTATCCATTACTGTTTTTTTTATTTCTTCATAAACTCTCACATGCAGATTTATGAATGTGATTAAAATTGTAATATTACGTTTACTTAATGTACCTTTTTCGTCAGGTACATTAAGGCAAATGAAGAGAAGTTTATAGCCACTTTGAGAACCAATAGCAGGCTTTTAATTAAGTTAAGTTAATGTCATAAATAATGATATTGATCAAATAGATAATTTCCTCTTTTTTTTTGCATTTTTACCCCAACTTCTTCATTTTTTACATATTTGTGTATGGATATATGCAAGCATATGTTTTAATGTACAATTATAACCAGCTACTTTCAAAGCACTTGGAAGTCCTTAAAGACTGTCCATATAAATGTTTTTTCTTCAATTTGCTCGTGCAGATGAATAGTAATTTCTATCAGGGGGTAGATTTCTAAAAAATATTTTATGTTATTTTGTGAGAAAGAGCGGGAGGGGGGGCACTGGAGGGGGGGGAGGTAAGGGGCACTGGTGGGAAGAACTTTGATGAAAATCCAAGATTTGATCAATGCCTGAACGTCTAAGACAAATACTTTTTCCACTTTTTGTATCACAGACATACAAATACTAAGTATAACAAAATCACTTACAAACCATAGATATAATGGCAAATAAGTTGCAACCTACTCAATTTGTCCTATAAAAGTTCATATAGTGTCTGTGATTATATCTCACAAAGCCTACACTTTACACAATGTAACTCAATACATATCAAATGTTCCTGGAAAAGTTTCCGTTCTATTCATCTCTTCCCACATGTACATAAAAAGCTGATATTGAACTCTGCAAACAGCCTCTTTTTGTATTGGTTTTATTTCACTGCAATAAAACTATTATCAGATAGCTGGCAAGAAAATTCATTTTATTTTTTTGAATGCCTGACTGGCAAGTACTTATTCATATCCAAGTGTTTGGCTTAATTGGGAGAGGACGTGCTTTTCAGCCAGTAAGTCATGAGTTTGTTTCCTGGCCGGGTCATACCAAAAATACTACAAATGGGACTTGCTACCCTTTTGATTGGTGTTCAACATAAGGGATCGGAGCAAAGAAATAGTACCTGATTGGGTTAATGACTGCTGCACTGTGATGGCTGCGCATTTGAAAAAGTTCCGAGGGACTTGTTAATGACTGCTGCACTGCGATGGCTGTGCGGTTGAAATAGATCCCAGGGACTCGTTAATGACAGCTGCACTGTGATGGCTGTGCGGGTAAAATAGTTCCCAGGGACTTGTTAATGACTGCTACACTGTGATGGCTGTGCGGTTGCGAACGATTTCAGCTTGTGAGACAATGGCACAAAAGGTTCAACGCTCTCAGGCCTTTGCAAAAAGCTCTATATAAGGAATGTATTAATATCATATTTTGGCTGACAGCCACAACCCCCAAGAAATCATCCACTTTTAATGTTTTTGCTGAACAAACCTCCTCTGCAGTTGAAGTGTGACCTACACCTCAGAAATTGCCAGAAATATAATTCAAAGGGGCAGTGATTAATCTTTCTTACCATCTCCTGTCAAGTCGATGTTTTCTTTTCTGGTGGATATCGTCTCTGCTCCCTTTTGCTTTGGAGATTTGTCGTATCCCAAATAGCCTATACTATAACTGGTCAATCTTTCAATGAAGAATGCAAACAAAACCCACAGTAGCTGCAGAAAGTACCATGTAAGCAGAAGGACAAAATACCCTACAATGATGATTGCTTGCAGAGGATAAACCACAAGAGGCCGCAACAGCAGCTGTGCATAGTACGTCAGGCTAATTGAAAAGGAAAGCATGATATTACTTCATTACCACACCACAAACTTTGTTCTTACATCTATCTGCTGACAAATGAAAATGATAAAAATAAGGTACTTTTATAAAGTTTTCCAAAAAGCTAAAACCTTGCGAAAATTGTAGCTATACATTTCCATGCTTCCTTTTCAGAATTTTTTTTAACTAGAAAGAAAATCATGCATTCTGTTAGTGGGTTTACAATGTTTTTGAATGTGTGAAACAACCTGCACTGACCACTTAGCTACAACAACATTCCCAAAGTTGTTGATGCATGGCAGAATCAAATAATTCCATACATATTTTGAGTTTTCTTCATGCATAACCACATATTTTTTACACTTGTAAGCCTTGTATTAAGCATATTGCAACTTTGATCTGTTGATACAACAAAGCTTTAACATTTTAAAAATGTGCAATTTAGATCATTTGAAGGTAGCCATAAATATTACATAGTTTATTTCTATTCGTACCAACAATCATGCTTATCAAAATTTCATTTTATGAGAGGGTTTCTACTTCTAAAGAGATGAGAAACTGTCTACTTATGTATAAAGTTTCACGGTAGACCGGTTTTCTATTTTTAACCGGCTACTAATGTTTATAAATATACTCGGTTTTACGCTTTTTTAAAAGATGTAAAAATCCAAAAAGTGTGTTTTTTTCTTCCCTAAGATCATTTTGATTAAAAAAATCTACGTGTATTGTTATTTAAAATGTGTTCTATTTACTGTAATCTATGTATCATTGTATTGATGTTTGTTAAATACGAAAGAAATAAAAACGGAAAGCAAAGATGTAGTGTATATTGTTTAAAAACATAACCCACTATGCAAGTTTTTATCCAAAAATCAATGCAATAACGCGGACAGTTTGTCTCTAACAGATCAAATGATTGCTTTGTTGCAATTTTTTCCCGCTGCATATGTAAATGAGGAACCCATTGTACTGCATGCCCGCAGTTTAAAATGTTTTACGATAACTGACCTGGTACAGTGGGACTTGGTTTATGCCTTCAGACATAGACTGAGGTAGTTAGGAGTCAAAATCGGCATCATTTGAGGGTAAATAGATTCACACTTCACGCTAACAACATACAAGTTTATTAATATATTTCATTTCACCAATGCCTCCGTTCTCATTTTCAGCATTATTTACAGAACATACTTGCAATACAATGATACAGTGATAGAACAGTAACAGTACGGGTAAGGTTAATGCACTTTGTTGCGTTGCGAGTTTATTTACAAAAGCTTTGAAAATACTCCGTTTGTCGGTTTAAACCGGGCATTTTTATAAAAACCGCCCGTGAAAATTTACCCACATATACAAGCTGAGAGTGACCACGTTTAAAAAAAATGATGAAAGAGAGATGGAGGGTTATATGAAAAAGCTCTATATCAGCCACATCCCCCATTTAGTCACATCTGGTGTATCTGGCAGAGTCAAATAAATGCTAGTTTTTATGTTTGCTTTAGAAATTATGAAACAACAAATAAATAAAGAAAAAAATACAATTGTATGCATATTTCTCTTATTTCTATACACTCATTTATCAGACAAGCCTCTTTCTTGAATGTCACACACATCTGAAATCACAAAAATGCAAGATTTCATTAAGACAATTGGGTAAAATCTACCATTTTGTTTGGTTTTCTTAACGCCAGTCCAAACTATCCACAAATTAGGTAGCTGAAAACGCAGTTTTTTGAAATTGTGTGACTTAATATATAAATTTGTAATGTAAAACCGACACTCTTCTCTGGAGACATAATTGAAGGTTTCAGCTGTAAGCTAACTCATAAATCTCAAAATATTTAAATGATCAGCTGTATTTTGGAGGAAAAAATTGTCAGCTTAAAAACCAAATCACTGTTCTAGTCTTTATGTTGTTGTTGTTTTTTTCCATAAGTTTCAAAATAAAAGGATTCAATTTTGTAGCAGTCCATGATACTGTCTACCATTTCCATACTGTATCAACCAGTCTTTTATACATTTTCTGCATTTCAAGGCAAATCAATAATAATTATTGACATTGCAATTACTTTTCATCAATTATGAAGTACAGTAAGACAAATTTCCTGATCAAACGGACTTTGTCCATCAATGGTAAAAAAAAAAAAAAATCAGCCGTTTTTAGATACAGTTTTAGTCATCACATAAAGCAATACACACGTTGAATGCTACAGTGTATTCTTGGAAGCTCCATAACTTACCAGTTGTTTATCTTGGTATCTTAGTTTTGCACTTGCCATAATATCTTAACGATTGTAATATCTTTGCAACGGTACAAAAGGGCAAAGTTATACATACTGTATTAAAGACAATGGCATTTAAACACTATGCATATGGTGGCTACAGATATTGCACAATAAAGTTATTTTGTTATCTAAATATATATATTCATTTAAAATGAGAAATGTTTGAATATGACCTCACGATGTGAAAAATCTTAGCAAAATGTGATTTTCATACCTTGTTTCATAATGAAATATTTGAACTGTTGTAATACATCACAACTAAAAGTTAATTTCTATGCATATATATATATATATATATATATATATATATATATATATATATATATATATATATATATATATATATATATATATATATATATATATATATATATATATATATATATATATATATATATATATATATATATATATATATATATATATATATATATATATATATATATATATATATATATATATATATATATATATATATATATATATATATATATATATATATATATATATAGTTGGGTCGTTTTGTAAATATTCAAAGTACTGGTGCCTGGAGCACATGGGTTTAGGGAGTTTTTAACAGTTTAAGATTATGCAAAAGGTCCAATACTTTTTGCAAAATTAAATACGAAATCAATAAAATGTTCAGAATCCTTAATTACCTCCGCCAACAAAGTTGGACAGAGGTAGCGTTTTTGCCTCTGTTTTTTCTTTGTTTGTCATCGAATATGTTAAGAACTGACGATTAGATTTTGACTAAATTTGCTGTTTGGTTTTGTTACTACTTAAGGAGAAGATATTAAATTTGCTGTTTGGTTTTGTTACTACTTAAGGAGGAAGAGATTAAATTTGCTGTTTGATTTTGTTACTACTTAAGGAAGAAGAGATTAAATATGCTGTTTGGTTTTGTTACTACTTAAGGAGAAAGAAATTAAATGTGCCGTTTGGTTTTGCTACTACTTATAGAAGAAGAGATTAAGTTTGCTGTTTGGTTTTGTTACTACTTAAAGAGGAAGAGATTGAGTTTGCTGTTTGGTTTTGTTACTACTTCAGAAAGAGATTGAATTTGCTGTTTGGTTTTGTTACTACTTAAGGAAGAAGAGATTAAATTTGCTGATTGGTTTGTTACTACTTAAAGAGGAAGAGATTAAGTATGCTGTTTGGTTACTACTTACGGAAGAAGAGATTAAATTTGCTGTTTGGTTTTGTTACTACTTAAGGAGTAGGAGATTAAATTTTGGCATCAAAGAAAATCAAAACAATTAGTTTCATCAATAAATGGAAAATGATGAAATATGAATCTTGTGTGAAAGGAACATGAACATTCAATGCTTAGCCTGAATATAACTTAAAGCAATGATTTGACTTCGGGAGCAATGAATCAGACGGTAGATGATCCTGAAGAACTCAGAATGCAAGTGACCAATACAGATCAAAAGTGAGGAAGCGTGACATCTAGGTAGTTGACGATCTTTACGTTAGTTTGAATTGTAATTTTTAGGCCGAGGCTGTCAAAAACTTTGATGAAATCCTTTCTAATGCGGTCTGCCTGTGGCCCTGGTGTTGATTTTAAGATAGCCAGTCCGTCGTCTCTGTACAGGCCGAGGTCACTCATGGGGAACTTCCTGCTGATGATGTGAAGGGTGTATAGGCCTACCAATTCACAAATCTCGGCTCCGTCTGAGCTTCCCATAGTCACATCGAATGCCTTGGGGCTCCCAGCATTCTCAGATTTCACCCAGGATGTACCATTGTTAAATAATAGTAAGCTTCTTGCGTGCATAATGGTTCTATAATCTAGGTCGGAAACTGTGGTGTGGTTGCAATTTAGAGAGTTGGTGAGTAGGTGTTCTGATATTGAGGGATAAAAATCCACAATGTCGAAAATCATAAAAGTGTGTTTGGGTTTGTCTTCTATAGCTTTAAACCAGTTGATTACAGAATTTGTATTCCTCCACTGGTTGACTGGTATGACGCTTCGTAGGTTTTGGTTGATTCTGTCCAAAATGACTTTGCTGACTTTTCCCATAGCACTTTTGGCTGGGTTTAAGAGTCTGCATGGGGTGTTTTGTGGAAAATTGTCCTTATGGTCCTTGAAGGAAACGAATGCTTGTCTTTCGTCCATAGGCGATATTCTATCGTCTATGTTAAGCTCTAAAGCGATTTACATTAATTCCCTGTTTATGTTGTCTACGGCTGATGGGTCTGCCGCCTTGTACTTCTGTGTGATATTGTCTCTTAGTATTTTTTTGTAAATGTCTGGCTCTACTGCGTATATGTTTCTTGTTTTATCTGCGAAGACCATAACTTTGTTGGAGGAATTGATGTTTTGTATGTCTTTCTTCAGTGTTGACTGAAAAGGGCTGTTGGTGCGTCTGAACTGAATATTTCCCACTATTTCTGTAAGGTCGGTTTCGAAGGGTTTCAGTTCCTCGATTTGTGGCGGGCTGCGTTTGGATTTAAGTCCGAAGTGTTTAAGTTGGGTGTTCTTATCGTCGTCGCCCTCCTTTTTGAAGAATAAAGCTTTCCATCTCATTCTCTTTATGACCAACTCCACCTTCTCTATAAGACGGCGTTTGTATTCGTTTTGGGATGGAAATGGAATGTTCTTTATGGAATAATTGAAACTATACCTCACATCCAGCAGTTTCTATCCGTACAGGAAACCCAACGATCAAGCGGTTTTCATAAACACCCAGTCAGACCACCCTGCTCCTATAATCCGCAACATTCTAGCAGCCGCCAACAAACGCCTTTCAGAACTCTCACACGATGCAACCGTTTTCAGCAATGCCACCGCGGACTACAAGAATGCCTTAATAGCAAGCGGCTATCAACCCAAATTTGAATACACCCCGCTACCAGACGCCGAATGCAAAAATCGCAAAAACCGGAGCAGAATAATCATTTGGTTTAACCCACCCTTTAGCAGAACAGTAAAAACTAATGTAGGAAAAATCTTTTTGAAATTAATCACCAAACATTTCCCTCACAGCCACAAATTCCACCAAATCTTCAACAAGAATACTATCAAAGTGAGCTACAGCTGCATGAAAAACATCAAATCAATCATCCAGAGCCACAACTCGAAAACCCTATTACAAACAAGCTCAAGCACCCCCAAAAAACAATGCAACTGCCGCATAAAAAGTGACTGCCCCTTGAATGGAGATTGCTTGGCTAAAGCCATTGTGTACAAAGCTCAAGTACACAAAAACGATGCTGTCTTTACATACATTGGCATGACAGGTGGGGACTTCAAACAGCGGTTTTACAATCACAACAAGTCTTTCAAACACAGAATGCGTTCCAGCAAAACAGAGCTTTCTAAATTCATCTAAACTCTAAAAGAAAAGAACGAAAACTTCAAGATCTTCTGGTCGATCGTCAAACAATCATACACCCTAATGAATTCATCTGGACAATGCAATCTGTGCAACGAGGAAAAACTAGCCATTGTCAACGTAACCAAAGAAAACTTTCTCAACAAAAGATCAGAAATAGTTTCCTCTTGCCGCCATTGTAAAATGAGACAACACAACCGTACTAAGAAGAAGCGCTGACCTGTTCTGAATAATTACCTAGCTTCGGTTGCCTGACGATCCGCAAAGGTGAAACCACTGGTTGCAGCTCAGATCCTGCTTGTTGATAAATATGTATAATTGCTTTGCTACTGCATTGAGCACTTTTTACCAATGTTGAGAAACATCATATTTCTATATATATATATATATATATATATATATATATATATATATATATATATATATATATATATATATATATATATATATATATATATATATATATATATATATATATATATATATATATATATATATATATATATATATATATATATATATATATATATATATATATATATATATATATATAGAAATATATATATATATATATATATATATATATATATATATATATATATATATATATATATATATATATATATATACATATATATATATATATATATATATATATATATATATATATATATATATATATATATATATATATATATATATATATATATATATATATATATATATATATATATATATATATATATATATATATATATATATATATATATATATATATATATATAGAAATATATATTTTGAATACACCCCGCCACCAGACGCCGAATGCAAAAATCGCAAAAACCGGAGCAGAAAAATCATTTGGTTTAACCCACCCTTTAGCAGAACAGTAAAAACTAATGTAGGAAAAATCTTTTTGAAATTAATCACCAAACATTTCCCTCACAGCCACAAATTCCACCAAATCTTCAACAAGAATACTATCAAAGTGAGCTACAGCTGCATGAAAAACATCAAATCAATCATCCAGAGCCACAACTCGAAAACCCTATTACAAACAAGCTCAAGCACCCCCAAAAAACAATGCAACTGCCGCATAAAAGTGACTGCCCCCTGAACGGAGATTGCTTGGCTAAAGCCATTGTGTACAAAGCTCAAGTACACAAAAACGATGCTGTACATTGGCATGACAGGTGGGGACTTCAAACAGCGGTTTTACAATCACAACAAGTCTTTCAAACACAGAATGCGTTCCAGCGAAACAGAGCTTTCTAAATTCATCTGGGCTCTAAAAAAAAAGAACGAAAACTTCAAGATCTCCTGGTCGATCGTCAAACAATCAAACACCTTAATGAATTCATCTGGACAATGCAATCTGTGCACCGAGGAAAAACTAGCCATTGTCAACGCAACCAAAGAAAACCTCCTCAACAAAAGATCAGAAATAGTATCCTCTTGCCGCCATTGTAAAATGAGACCACCCAACCGTACTAAGAAGAAGCGCTGACCTGTTCTGAATAATTACCTAGCTTCAGTTGCCTGACGATCCGCTAAGGTGAAACCACTGGTTGCAGCTCAGATCCTGCTTGTTGATAAATATGTATATATATATGTATATATATATATATATATATATATATATATATATATATATATATATATATATATATATATATATATATATATATATATATATATATATATATATATATATATATATATATATATATATATATATATAAATGGGAAATAAGCTCTTAAATATATTATGCATGTTGGAATTGCCAATGAGCAGAGGTATGCACTTTATTGAGTGCTTAAATTCAAGTTTCTTACTGTACAGAATCTTATTATTCTCTATTTAAAAGAAACTGGCAGAAGACATTACTTATATTTTTAAAACATTTTGTTCCGAGGTCATATGCCCTATTGCATGATAGAGGATAATAAAGCGAGTGTTATTCAAACCTGGGGTTTTTTCAGGAGAAAGAGCTTTGAAGCTGTCGAAAGTTTCCTTGCTTAAAAACTTTTGCAGTCAGAAGTATACTACAGTTCCTATTGTGAAAGTGACATACCATGTTCACCTTCTTTTAAACTTATGTCTTTTTTGAAAATCTATCATACAATTTCAACAGAATGAAAAAACTGTTTAGTATTAAGTCACATCAAATGCTCAGATTTGCTAATCTGGTAATTAAAAAATCAACTACTGTAGCTGCATAATCACTAATTTTGGTGGGAGAGGTTTTTACTTTTTAAGAAGTTTTGTAGCCTCTAACTGTTGATATAATTTCAAACCAAATAAAAACCCAAGAGTTTTGAGCTCTTCCTGCAAAATAGATCAGAATGTTTCAGGCAAAAATTGTTTGCAAGCCAAAAAAAATATATTTTAAATATCACAATACCTTTCATTTTCCCTTCTTTGGTCTTTTCGTGTTTTCTGCCCTCTGTTCTTCTCTTCTCTTTCATAGGATGCCGGTGATCTCTGGGGTCACAGTTGTTGAACATTTTCTCCTTCCTCCCATGTGTGTCATCATGATTCTCCTGCCTTGCATGTGCGTCATCATGATTCTCCTGCCTTGCATGTGCGTCATCATGGGTCTCCTGCCTTGCATGTGCGTCATCATGGGTCTCCTGCCTTGCATGTGCGTCATCATGATTCTCCTACCTTGCATATGCGTCATCATGATTCTCCTGCCTTGCATGTGCTTCATCAAGATTCTCCTTCCTCCCAAATGTGTCATGATTCCCTTTTCTGACAGATGTGTCATCGTGATTACAATGCGTTGCATGTGCATCATCACTATTCTCCTGTCTTATATGTGCATCATGATTCTCCTTTCTCCCAAATGTGTTACAAGGATTCCCTTTGCTGACATGTGTGTCACTATGTTTCTCCTTCCTGAAATATCTGTCATCATTATTCCGCTGCTTTACATGTGCATCATCATCATTCCTCTGCCTTATATGTGGATCATGATTCTCGTTCCTCCTATGTACATCATGATTCCCCTTCCTCCCATTATAATTTTTCTGCTTTACATTTGAATCCTTGTGAATCGTGTTCCTTACATGTACATCATTCTGATTCTCATGCCTTGCATGTGCATCACCATGATTCCTTTGCATTACATGTACATCATTATAATTATCCTGCCTTGCATATGTGCTATCAAGATTCTCCGTCCTCCCATGAGCATCTTCATTATTCCCCTTCCTTGAATGTGTGCCACCACAATTCTCATTTTCCCTACATATGTCATCATGTTTCTTGCTCCTCCCAAGTGTGTCTAAATCCTCCTCTTTCTCTAAGTCCTGCTCTTTCTTCTTGAGCTTTGTGGTTGCACGATTATGATTTCTGTGAATGTCTTCAGTTAAATTGCTAAGATTAACTTCCTCTTTGAAATTGAAGCATTTTGAGTCAGTTATAGTTTTTTTCTTCAGTTGATTTATGCAATGATGGCCATCTTTACATTTGTTGAACTTGATACTACCAGTTTTTGAATAGTTTGGGGATTCAAGGAAATTAAATCACTTCTCTCTTGTTTTGTTTTCGGAGCCTCACCTTTCTGATAATTTGTGGAAGTGAAGACTTGATTACAACTCGACCTAGAATAAGGATCATTAGCTCCTAGCCGAGAATTCTGCCCATCTTCTGTTTGACCATCTGACAAAGAAGTTCCTTGGGATTTACCTCTGGAGGCATCCTTTGGATCCTGACGACTCATTTGACTAGAATCAGAATCAGTGCCTCTTTCAGACCCCTTACTATTAGAATCTCTTGAAGGCTTACCATCCTTAGAGAAATCTTTTGTTCCGCCAAAATCTGCAAAGGAATGCTTGGGATTCTGATGGCAGTTTTTGCTTGGACCACTTGAAATTTGTTTTAAACCTTTGTTAGTAACTTCTGAAAGGTGCTTTGAACTCTTACTTTCTTTGCTCTTCAGTGCCTGCTGTTTCTTCGGTGTTTTTTCTCATTGAACACTGAAGCCCAACCTAAACGTTGACTGATGTAATGAAACTAGGTTTCATTGCCAGTAAGGCCTTCTTTGATTGCTCGCTCCCTGTACACCTTCCTCAGTATGTTTCTTAAAGCTTTATTTCGCCTATCAACAGGTTCACCACTAGCTAACAAACTCGATGAGCAATTGCCTTGGTTACTACTATTTACAACGTTCTCTTGTTCAGATGGAGCTGCTGATTTTGCAGTGACACTGACAGTTTCTGTGAGGCTAGCTATTGAAGCATCCTTTGAACCTTGGGCGGCTGAATGTCTATCACCTGTCGGATGGGGACCAACTTGTTGGTCCATCATTTTCTTTACCATCATTTTTCTTTTCCACCTTTTTCTTCTTCTTCTTTTTGCTTCCTTTGATAGATGAGTCACACACAGATTCTGACTCCACTTTTATTGAACTATTTGCAACATTTGAGAAATCACTTCCTACTAAAGCTGCACTTAGGTTTGGATCTGGACACTTCTCTGACACTTCTAGAGAGGCTGATGATGAGCTAGCAGATGTTTTGACATGAGAACTGACATCTTCTGACAACCTATTTTGGGATTGAGTGGAAGTACTTTGATGACTCTGCAATGAGTTTCCTACTGCAGATTGTGAAATATCACCTTTGTTAGAATCCAAATCAGTTGGCTTACGACCACACAAATGATCCTCTGCTGCTTGTAGAAACGCTTTTGACACATCAGAAATTGTCCCAGTTGAGTCAGATTGCACAAATTGTAGATGTTTGTCACCTAGTTGACGATTTGCAGAGATATTTGTGCTTTTGTCTTTTGGAGATGATTCCACTAGCCAGACTAAGTATGCTGACTCTAGAAAATATTGTATTATTAAAATGATATTACTGTAAGTTTATATTTACCTTTCATTTGTTATTTCAGCAACAGAGCAAAAAAACTATACATTTATATTGTTGTTGCCCAGTCATGTTGGTGAATAATCCGTTCATAACTCTTAGGTCCAATTGCACAAAATAGTAATACCCGGTTACGTACGATATGATAGGAGAGCAGTATCATGTATGTAGCACATGAGTCTAGACACCGTCTGTCCTAGTTAACTTAGGAGAGCAGTATCATGTACTGTATGTAGCACAGAAGCTTAGGCACTGTCTGTCCTAATTAACTTAGGAGAGCAGTATCATTTATGTAACACGTGAGCCTAGGCACTGTCTGTTCAAGTTAACTTAGAAAAGCAGTATCATGTACTGTATGTAGCACAGGAGTTTAGGCACTGTCTGTCCTAATTAACTTAGGAGAGCAGTTTCATGTATGTAACACGTAAGCCTAGGCACTTTCTGTCCAAGTTAACTTAGGAAAGCAGTATCATGTACTGTATGTAGCACAGGAGTTTAGGCACTGTCTGTCCTAATTAACTTAGGAGAGCAGTTTCATGTACTGTATGTAGCACATGAGCCTAGACACTGTCTGTCCTAATTAACCTAGGAGAGCAGTATCATGTATGTCGCACATGAGCCTAGGCACTGTCTGTCCTAATCAACTTAGGAGAGCAGTATAATGTACTGTATGTAGCACAGGAGCGTAGGCACTGTCTGTCCTAATTAACTTAGGAGAGCAGTAACATGCATGTAGCACACGAGTCTAGGCACTTTCTGTCCTAGCTAACCTAGGAGAGCAGTATCAGGTACATGTATGTAGCACACAAGTCTAGGCAATGTCTGTCCTTCTTTTTAACGTAAGTCCTACTCCATATTGGAAAGTTCGTTTTTTATACTCCACAGATTGGCACTATTTTTGTCATGCTTTAATGTCCGTACCAATAAACTAACAATGAATTAACTTCATAAATATGCCGTTCAAATTATGATTACATTGCCATATCAAATTAAGATATCTTCATAGTTTGCGCGATTGTGGGCCGCATGAGTGCTGGGGCATGCTATGGGTCCTAAGATCCAATTTATAAGTAGAATATATATGCTTGATGCACTCAAAAGGATTCTTTCAATGCAAACCATATTATATTACCTCTACCCTCTTCCCTGCCCTTCCCTACTCAACCCTCTCTACCCCTGCCCCTACTTATCCATTCCCCCTCCCCACCCCACCCCTCAAAAAAATGGTCCCTAAAAGAATTATGACTTTTTAACAAGGAGGCCTTAAGCCTTTTTTTGAAGAAGGACAAAGATTTTGAGTTTAAGACATGCCGATCTAAAGAATTTCAGAGCTTGAGGCCAGTGAAATTTATAACTTGATGTACTAAACTTCAAAGAATATGAGTGATGTTGGAATAATTTTGCACTATTCCTCATATTGTGAGAATGCACTGCATTAACAGGAGTAAAGGAACTTGCAAGATGTGAAGGTCAAAGACCACGGATAAATTTGTACATGAAGATTTGATACCTAAAGATATTGAATACATTTAGAATCATTAAGATCATAAGATAGAGGTGCAGAGTGTTGCATCTATGAAGCATTAAAAATAAACCTCGACGCACGTTTTTGAAGCACATGCATTTTGTTAACTAAAGTAGGACAAGCATATCCCCAAATGATGTTGCAATAAAACAGATGAGGTAGAATAAGTGTGTTGTAAATAGATAGTAAGATATCCCTTGATATGAATGATTTAGGCTCTTAAAGAATTACAATGGGTTTCAAAATAGTATTTGCCACTTTTTGAATGTGAGATTTTCAGTTTAAATTTTGATGATTACAACAAGAAATTTTGTCAAATGAAGAGAAGAAATACTACGCTTGTCAATCTTTAGATCAATTTTGGTAATGGATTATCGGTAAAAGTGAAATATTATGAAATAAGTTTTATTTGTGTTCAGAGAGCGCTTGTTTGCTTTAAACCAATTGGATACATTAATAAGTTCCTTATTCATTACACACTCGGCTTCTTTAAAATCTGAAAGAGTGAAGAGAATATTAGTATCATCAGCAAATAATAGGAAAGACAATCAAATTGAGGTGCAGCAAATATCGTTGATAAGAAACAACAGTGGTCCTAGAACAGTACCTTTATGGGCACCACAAGTAATGTCATCGTTTGTTTGTTTGTTTTTGATAAGGGCTTAATGGACCACGACAACGAGGGTCAAACTGTGCCTGAGAGATCAGATCATTCTAGAGGTAGGAAGGAAAGGAAACAGTGGGAGAATGAGAAAAATTCAAAAACAAAAAGTCAGAAAAGTGTGATCGAGAGATGGGGTGCATGGGTAAAACAAAAACAAAGTAAAGAGATGAGGAGGAGGGGGTGGAGAGGAGATTTGAATATGGTTGTGGAGGGAAGCATGATAAAGGAAGGAGATAATTTTATCCGGAGGATTTTTTTGGAAGAACTCAGCAATTGAGTTGTGGGGAGCAGGGAAGCTCTGAGAAGGTTGTACAGGGGCAAGCAAGGAGAACGTGATGGATTGTGAGGTGCAGTGGCAATTGTTGCAGAGGGGTTGGGGGAGCCAATAAAGAGGTGGGAGTAAATGAGGTGGGTGTAATTAGAATTGATTGATTTAGAGTTTACAAACTGCACTCTCGGTAAGGTAAGTATGAAACCAGTCTAATGTTATTCCAGGTATGCCATATTGATAAAGTTTGTCTAAAAGAATGTTATGATTTACTGTGTCGAAGGCCTTTAAAAGATCAAGAAATATGCCTATAGCAAACTATTTATTTTCAAAGGCAAATGAATTTTTGGATGAGGTCGAAAACAGTCATATAAATAAAAGTATTTTGCCTAAACCCATATTGAGAATGGTCGAGTATATGGTATTTACAAAGATATGCATTAAGTCTGTTAATGGGTTAGTTCAGTGGTCAAGCATGTACATCATATCTGAAAGAGGACTTCAAAAGAAACAAAATGGTGAAGAATTCATCGCAAAATCTTATTCCGTTAAGGAGATATTCAACTTTAAAGTTTGGTATCCTTGATGTAGAAACAACTGAAATCAGACTAGTTGTGATGTCACAGCCTCAGATTCCTCAAAGTCTTTATATATTTTAAAGAAAGTTGATTTAATTTTGTTCACTATTGAAATCATTTATCCTCAAACTTTCTTCAGGTGGTGTATTATAGATACCCTTCCTAGATTCAGGTTTACTACTTTTTTGACATATCCCATGGTTTTTAAACCACAGAATCGCAGGACAAAATATGATAGAATACAAAAAGACTTTCAGGAATCTGAGGCTATGACATTACAACTAGTCTGATTTCAGTCATTTCTACACAAATGATACCAAACTTTAAACTTAAATATTTCCTTAACGGAATAAGATTGATGAATGCTTTCTTCACCATTTTGTTTCTTTTGAAGTTCTCTTTCATGTAAAATAAGATTGCTTGACCACTGAACTAATCCTTTAAGAACAAGTTTTGCTGATAATTCTGAAGAAAAAAAAAGGAATGGAGATAGGCCTATGATTTTGAACACCATGAACATCACCAGATTTGAATAAAGGTATTACTTTAGCAACCTTAAGATTACAAGGTACACCCTTAAAGACATGTTAAAAATATGAACTGATGGTTCAATGATTGAATCAATAGTACTTATAACATTTACATAAATAATTTTTATAAATTTCATCACTATTTGTAGGATACATAAAAAATGAATCACTATAACAAGCATTTAAAAAATCTCTGAAATTCACATTGTTGCTTTGGAATGTAAGAAGATAGTTTTTTACCAATATTAACAAAATAACTATTAAACATATTTGCTGTACTTAAAGGATCAGAAGCATTTCATCATCATAAATAATATGGTCTAGTAGAGAGCTGGGCCAACTTGTTCTATTTAAGACAGAATTGATCAGTTCCCAAGTGTGTTTCATGTTACCTTTACAATTTGCAAATTGAGAATCAAAATGCCCTCTTCTGGTTACACAAATAACTTCAGTTAACTTATTTGTGGACTTGGTGTACTTAATCTTATTGTGAAATAAAATCTTTACAAAGCTTATTTTTTGTACAAATAGACTTTAAAATACACATAGAGATCCACGGAGAATCTTGTTTTTCTTAAATCCCAGTTTCTTCTGTAAAGATATCGATAAACGCATCTTAAGTTACATTAATATCATTGCCATAAATACACTTGCAATTTATCTTTCTTAACCTAAGTTTAAGTCTTTCCAGATTCTAGACTGATATGTCATGCTTCAATGTAATAGAAGTAACATTCTAGGATCATACATGTTATGTCAAGTAACTAAGAATACAGGCAAGTGATCACTGATGTCTGATATGATTATACCAGAAATGTACTTACTGCTATGATAATTTTGAAAAATATTATCAATCAGTGTAGCGGAGGTTGGAGTTATCCAAGTAGGCTTATCGATACTGGGAAAAGGGGGAAAAGAGGATAAAGTATTAAGAAATTCAGCTGCATTGGTGTCAAGTTCCATATCGAACAAGTTTATATTAAAGTCACCCAAGATGTAACGATCCGTTGGAGAATTTCCAAAGGAAGAAAGTAATGCATTGAGTGCTACATTGAAATCAGAAATAGCAATATTGGGTGGTTTGTAAACAACTCCTACAAAAATATCATTTTTCTGCAGGGAAACACTAGCTTTCAAAAAGGAGAGATTCAAAATAGTCACTTAAAAGTCATTATCATCAATTACTGAGAATTTTAGGTTATTTTTAATGTGGCATGCAACCCCGTCCCTTGAACCGAAGGAGCGGTCTTTATGTACAAAAGTATAGCATGGAATATGAAACAGATTAACTGGACTCTCGGAGTGTAGCCAAGTCCCTGTAATCGCAATAATGAAAAATTTGTACTGACAAGCATTTAAAAGTTGTATGCAAGATTCAAAATTTTGAGCAATACTCCTTATATTGACATGAAGAAATGATAAATTAATTTTACTGGTTGCTAAAGCCGCCTGGTTAAACATCAAAATAATTACAAATAATATTATTACAGTTGCTTACATCTGAAAAACAGTCAGTATCATTCTCATTTAATATGTCTCTTAGATTCCTTCATTGACTAATTTAAATCATGCCAATTTAAAACCCTAAAAATTAATCAATTTTAACTAAAAAAGTAAAAAATAAAGATAAGTGAAGTTGCTAAGATTACACAATAACGAAAAAATACCGAGTGCTAAGATCCCTCAAAAGGCAGGCTCCATAAAAGATCAAGATAATTGGAGAATCAATATAAAAAAATCCCAGTTGATCGAAAAGTTATAAAATCTTTCAAAGATATAATAAAAAAGGTGAAGTCCTTTAAAAGGAATAAAGCTATCGTCATTTGGCAATTTAGTGAAGAGATTTCCGACATAAGAGCTGTAGAGTGATGTATAGAAACAACTATTGTGATGATCTGCTTTCGATCTGTTCAGTTTTTGTTAATACAGGTGTGAAGTTCTTTTGTTGAGTGAAATTTTATTTTCCGACCGGCTTTAGTGAGTGCATATAAACATCCATTTTGTGTCCAGGCACGGTTAATTTTGTCATCTTTCCTGGCTTCTCGTAAGATATGCTGACGATTCAGGGTTAGGTCCTCATGGATGTAAATGAAGCCAGATTTGAAAAATTCAATTTACCATGTTTGACATATGGGAGAATTAAGATTTTTTCTTGTTACTGGTTCAATTACTTGTGGACATTGTTTTAAATTACATCAACCCAGAGTTTATTCTTCTGCTAGACAGATTTGTTTTCTGAAAGAGTGATTGATGTACAGTATGGAACTCATTACCAGAATCAGTTGTAACCTCTCCATCTCTTAACTGAATTTCAACCTTAACTTTACAACTACATGTACAGTACATAGTCAACGTGATGTGAAGAGCGATTAAATGGCCTTTAGCCAACAATATATGATGATTGTCACAAGTTAGGTACAAAATTAACTTAGTCCATATTAGGAAAAACGTTTGTAGCGGTGAATTCAAGCATGGAGATAGTATCTCCATGATTCAACATAGTTTGGTTTGGTTTGTTTATGTTTAACGGCACTGCGACAGTCAGAGTCAAATGTGCCTAGAGGGATGTAAATAAATAATGGTGTAAAAGTAACGATAGTGAGAAAAGGTGGAAGGTTTGTAAAGGAGATAAAGGGGAAAAGCTGAATGTGGAATAGTTTACATACCTTCGTTCTGGTAAGCAAAATATTTGTAACGTAAGGGCTTTGTGGGTTGTAGGGCGTACTCAACCAAATTATTCAGGTTAGAGAGTTGCTTAACATCTCGTAATCAAGAAAGGTGTGTCTGTGTGTCGTGAGGCAGTTCCAAGAATTGCCAACCAATTTGTGTCATTGAGGCACATTAATATAATGTCATTGAGGACATAAAGTTTGCCGTTTCTTGCATTGAGGACTGAAAATGAGTAACTATTGAGTATTTTGTAATTTCGTCGTTGAGGACGTATAACTCCACGAGAGTAATTTTTCGACGTTGAGAGTCGAGGTGGTACCTAAGGTTCAAAGCCCATTCATAGCAAAAAGAACATCCCGTTTTCATTATTCCGTAAGTAGCTTTTGTACAATATAGATATGGGGTTTGCATGATAAGATATAGGGGTAATTAATGCTAAAAAGATGGTTAGAGATAATGACGTCATGTAGGAGATAAATTGTTGATTTGTCATATATCGGAAACTTGAGAGTATAGGTATACCAAGAATGCATGACTATATTTTAGGTCTCCAAATGAGGGGTGGGACA
The DNA here is from genome assembly GCA_020152595.1 of Chiridota heheva. Lineage (NCBI taxonomy): Eukaryota > Metazoa > Echinodermata > Holothuroidea > Apodida > Chiridotidae > Chiridota > Chiridota heheva. The sequence continues at coordinate 23,718 of JAIGNY010002197.1, forward strand.
AAATTTGAGTATAACGGGCGACGCCATGAATGCCTGGTCCAATGGTAAAGTGAGAGGGTGTGTAGTGGTTTGTGAGCTAGGCTTCTGGAATGGCAAGTTATGACGTCATGAATTAGTATTTTAATTTTGTAATATATGCCTTGTGAATTTCAAGTATATGTTTGTGGTGTGGTTTTGAGATTGTGGGGACAAGTTTTTCGTAAAAGATATTGTCAAGACCTCTTCAGAAATTATAGAAGTTTGGGAATGAGTTAGGTTTCTTCTGAGAAGAAAGTAAGTTCTCGGTAGGGAAACGAATTAAGTTAACACACAGGTACAAGTTTGTAACCAGAATTCTATGCATTTCAAATTGGGAGTTAGATATGCGTATTGAAGAATGTATTAATATGGGTATAATTGAGTTGAACGTTGGGTACGTGGTTTTGTTTTAGGGGTGTGTCCAATTATTAAAGAAAAAGCGAAGTCTATGAATACATCTACCTACTGTGGTGTAGCGGTTGTTATACCCGTTTACAGACCACGAGGCCCTGGGTTCAAGTCTGGATTGGGTAGACACGCCAGTGTACCACAACATCAAAGGCCGTGGACATTGACTTGGTTGTTGTTGTCCTGTTTGTCCGTACGTCGTACCTGTACTCGTCACAGTCGTATTAAGCGTTTCGTGATAGCATTGTTACTATCATATCCGATTACGCAGGCGACAACCCCGTCATTGTAATTGTGTGTTCACTCGTCGTCGTCGATTTATATGTCTATTTTGGATTTCTGAGTCAGCACAGAATTTGTTTGAGAGATGTTGATGTAATTGTTTTATTTAAGCCAAAACGCTTAAAACTGTACAAAATATTATGGTGTCTTTAATATAAAAAACCTGTAGTAGACAAATTGTTTTACATTTCTCCTCAGGGCTTTCTGCGGTTCGGCACCAATTTTGGCTAACCCGGTTCCCCTTGGAATTAACGTAGCACAAGCTGACATAATTTTTGCATCTACACATACTATTATTATCCGAAGCTCTTGAAGCCGATAAATTAATTTGCGAGCGAATCATTAAGACGCTACAAAGATCAAACCATTAGTAGCGATAGGGAAATTTCATCCATCAAATCTATGACTCCACTTCTGCTGTCAAAAAAGTTGCTTCCTTGGGCTCTTTACCTTCAAGAATTTGACTACACAGTCCATTATCACCCTGGGATTCAGAATTTGGCCCATGATGCCTTGTCTACAGCACCTATTGTTTCTGTATGTGTAATAGATTATGATTCAAATGCCTGTTTTCATCAGGATTGTAAAGGTGATCCTGCTAAGGTAGTCAACTGGGTACAGTGTGACATTTGTGATAAGTGGTATCATTGTGTTTGTTTAAGCATGAGCAAAGAAGAAGTGATAGCTTCAGTAAGTTTATTTGTAATCAGTGTAATCCATGTGACAATGTTTCAGAGGGGACAGAACAAAGGGGGACAGAACAAAATGTAGAATCAGTATTGCCTGATATGAATCAATTTATCATTTCTCAGCAGGAAGATCCAATACTCTCTAACGTTATTAGAAACCTAAAGGATTCACAATCTCTTGACAACAAAATTCATGAGTGTCACCAGATTCAAAATAGTGTTTTACCCCAGGTACAGATGTAAAAAGGGTGCTTGTTCCAAAAGACTTAGTGGCTAGTGTTATTTTTCACTTTCATAGTACTCCAACCTGTCCTCATTTTGGGGTACATAAGACAGTTAGGAGAATTTGTGGAAATATTTATAAAAAGGTAAATATGTAGGTCATGTCATTTACATAAACCAGTATACCAGAAACCTGCAGGTCATATGCAATCAACCTCCAGTGTGTATCCATGGGAAACCTTAGCAATAGATTTAATTGGCCCTTTCCCAGAAAGTAAAAATGGAAGCCTTTGTTTTGGTTGTTACAGATCATTTTTCCTGATTTAGTTTGCTGTACAGTACTTGCTTAAGAGAGCCACTGGGAAGGTTCTACTGTAGCTACTGTGTTGAACCAATTGTTATGTGTTTGGGGTGTCTGCAGGCTGCAAATGTATGGTCTCTGACAATGGATCTCAGATAATCTCTAGGCATGTTGCTGAATTGTGTACCTTGTGGGGAAGAAATGAGTTTTTACAACCCCTTATCACCCACAAAGTAATTAGGTGGAGCGAGTAAACAGAAATATCATATCCATGCTTTGTTGTTCATTAAGAAAGACCACACAGACTGGGACAAACATGTGATGGAATTCATGTTTGAATTGAATTCCTTTCACAACAATAGGTTATAGTTCTGCGGAATTATTCTTACACCAAAAACTGCAAGGACCACTGGACCAGGTGAATAGGTGGTTGAGTCACAGTTACTTAAAAGTTCAAAAGAAATGTTTGCAAATGCCAGAAAAAACATGAAACGTATGAACAGTAGGAATAAAATTGCATATGATCAAAAGAGATCACTTGCCGCATTGAAATTGGTCACAATAAATTTTGTTCTTCACAAAAGTCACCCACTTTCAAATTTAAGAAAGAAGTTCTTAGCAAAGCTAGCTCCCAAATGGCGAGGACCTTACAACGTCCTTTCTAGACTCTCCTGTTTATTTTGTAATTGAGTGTATATAATCTGTATGTATATATATATATATATATATATATATATATATATATATATATATATATATATATATATATATATATATATACATATATTATGTATATATATATATATATATATATATATATATATATATATATATATATATATATATATATTATGTATATATATATATATATATATATTTGTATATATATATATATATATATATATATATATATATATATATATATATATATATATATATATATATATATATATATATATATATATATATATATATATATATATATATATATATATATACATATATATATATATATATATATATATATGTATATATATATATATATATATATATATATATATATATATATATATATATATATATATATATATATATATAAATATATATATAAATATATATATATATATATATATATATATATATATATATATATATATATATATATATATATATATATATATATATATATATATATATATATATATATATATATATATATATATATATATATATATATATATATATATATATATATATATATATATATATATATATATATATATATATATATATATATATATATATATATATATATATATATATATATATATACATATATATACATATATATATATATTTTTTTGGGGGAGGGAAGGTATATACTGATAAAAGTATCACTTTATGTTCTTGTTTTAAATAAGTGATATATCACAACAATTATATGCTACATGTTAATATGTGTTATCGCACATGTATGGTTTCATGGTAAGTATTATGCTTACCTTATTACTTTGTCTTGGAAAACTGATATCTCACAATAATTATATGCTAAATGTTATGTATTATTACTCATGTATGGTTTCATGGTAACTATTGATAATTTTTTTGAAGGCTAATAACAAAAAGTACTCTTGAATCATAAGTGTATTTAAAGGACAACAGTCTTCATATGTATTGCTGTGTGATCAATCCTATCTCAGAATAATAGTAGCCTTGTGCAAGTGTACATAAATCGGAATTATATACCAGTGCTATATTATTACTCAGAACTTGTTATGTAGGGATGGGAAGTAGGGTATATGTATATATCATCTTATCAACTACTGTGTGCATACTGGGTAGACGAGAAAGCCACTGCCAAGGCTTAATCTAGATTATCCTATTGTTAATGATAAGAAAGCTGTATTGTGTACTAGCAGGGATATGTTACTTTAGCTACATGAATAAAGTAGAACATACACAACCATGGTATGAAGTTGTGTTGTTTTTCAGAGTAAGCCTATTATTCTTCCTCTCCAGTCTTGCTATCAAACGTTAGCTGTTTGTAACGGTGCCTTTGTCATAATTTAGCAATGTAGTTGACCAAAGAGTTCTCACAGATAGATATTCAGCGTTTATGAGTTTAATGGTTTTCCTGAATAGGGCCTAGGCACCCCTACTGGCCCTAGGTACAGTAGTTAGCTCCAATTTTGCTCACAATTTCAAAGTCAACATTGATAGGCTAAGTTAACTCTGGGCGTCTTTGATTTTTTTTGTGTGGATGGTGGTGTTAGTTTGGGCTTTTTACTGGGTGATTCACCCTTCTTAGCCCGTCATCTTGTTATGTTATGTATATCCTAGACCACCGCCTAGGCCTAAGCTCATACTAGCCTATGATGAGAATTGAGCCAGCCTATCGTTAACGTTAGGCCTAAATTTTCTATTTACAAATAATGTAGACTTAACGATACACTCAGCCTACAATTCACAGACTACTTGAAGATTAAGTTAACTGTTAACTTAAAATGCAGTAGGCCTACCTCCATATTATCAATGAGTGGATCATACGATCACTTCATTTCATCCTTGATTGAGCAAACTGATTTCCAACACTTTTTGGGTCGTGTCATACGAAGTTTATTTGTCAAAGACCAACGTAAACGTTATCCTAACAGCGCGTAGAATCTTGGAAAAATGGGAAGCGCATGCTGCAAACAAGTCTATCTTTAATACTTTTGTTCCTTAAAAAAGATTTAAAAACAAAAACAGTGATTACTTAAGAAACTTTAATTTAACCGTAATCCTAATCTTACTTTATAATAACTTCTTTTCTTCAGTAAATTATACTTTTTGTTGTATTTAAATGAAAAAAATAAAAAATAATTTGACATGAAAATTAATCAAGGTAGACTTGTTTGCGGCATCTGCATTTTTTCCACACTGTACGGTTGAAGTGTACATAACTGAATTGTGCAACAAATGCATACACGCCTTTTCTGCCTGTTCTTTTATGCCATTTGGACGATATGGAGAAATGACGGGAGATTTCCCCACTTTTCGCTGTGCAAAAATCAAATAAAAAATTGTTGCAAAATTAAGAACATAAATAATTTTACAGAACAGCTGCATGAGCAACAGATTTAGGGAAAATGTGTAAAAGGTTTTGGAAACTATATAAAGTGCCTTAAAAATGCCCTTAAACCAAATTCCAGTCGCTTTTTTACTGCCAAGATTAAGTTAAATCCAGTAATTAAATTTCATCATGAACATACCTGAAAGCTTATTTAAAAATGTATTGAATCAGGGGCGGCAGAAGATGTTTGAAACTGGGGGAAGTGGAGGGAGGGGGCACAAGATCTGAGGGGCACTTTCCAACTGTCGTAATTTCAAAGCATGTTGCACAGTACAGTGAGATAAACACCTCGCTCAATTGTAGGCACTAGATAATGCTTAAATAAAGTAGCCATGCAGTGGTTATAGCGTATAATAGTCAGATGTTGTCGGACTAGTACTACGCAGCTGTGCATGGTAGTGTCAACCCTTCCTCTCCTCACCATCGGAAAAAAAATTCAAATCTTATTGGTCTAAAAATTACTGGGGACCCATTTTCCATTGTTTATTTCTAACATTTTATAGGCCTACCAAAATCTACACAAATTTGGAATCTTTATAGATCATAAGTCTTGACTTCGGAAGGATTACTTAAGACTTATAGATCATGATTAGCCAATTCCAACATAAAAAAAGTGAGGGGGTCTAAGATGACGGTTCTAGATCGCCCTCCCAAGACGAAGTGCTCAAATTTAGCCAACTCTCTGAGGGTAATGTTAAAAGTAAAAGCATATATTAAACACTAAAATTATTTCAATTTTTGAAAATTTCCTCGAAAAAGTGTATGGGGGAAGGGGAGGGGGAAGGGGGACGGATACTGAATTATTCCCCCAGTAGGCCATTATTTTCTTGCTGAGAATAAATGAAACTCGGTATATAGGACTATCAGTATATATTAAACCAGATGTTTTTAATATGATTTATGTGATGGCGCCTTATTTATTTGGCAATTGATCACTTGTTCATCCCCCTATTCAAGAGGGTCTAGGCCCCCATCAAAAACCCCAAAATAAAGAAAAACACCCCCTTCCCCTAGACGCCTTCCCCATCATCAAATCTCTATGATCACCCCCATCCCTCCTAGTGAAAAATCCTGGCTACGCCAATGGAAGGAAGGGAAAGGCTGGGGTCAGCGGGCGTTTATCAAAAAATCCTTCAAAGCGTCATATGTTTATATGAACATCATATGTCAAAAATACAATGTTTACTCATGCCTTCACCGGGGTAGGCCACTTTATTTTTAACCTAAAAGACGGTTGACCCTCGCTGATCCTAATAGTCTTTACCACATGCAAGATGACCAGTGGTGTACTGATAACCAGAAATAACATGGAGACTGATGAAAGGAGACAGTGATGTAGGTTTTAATATTAAGAGTGGGTGTCCGTGGTCAAAAATGTCCATCTTTGGCTAGGCTAAATATTGAAAAAAGAAAATGCAAAGATGCCTTAGACATGTTAGAGCATAATAAAACAGTACATGGCGTAGGAACTGAGGAGACAACCCCGAATAATTGTAGTTGCGGCCAAGTATATAGGAAATGATTTTGATAGTTTGAAGGTCGCAGATTCCTTTTCCATATATATATATTTTTTTTTTTCAAAGTGTGCATGATGAAGTCGGTATGTATTGGCCCTATATATTTATAGCTTATGGCAATTTCAACACTTTATGTGTTTGATTCATTAAAGATATCTTTAAATCATTTAGAAATATCTTTAAATCAATTAGCGATTTCTATAAATACTGAAAGATATCTCTATATATTTCAAGATATCTCTAATTCTAGGAATAAAAAGTAAAACGGCTTACCACCCCATATTTCAATGAGTCACTTGGATTTGGAGCCCTTTTGTTCAAACGATGAAGAGAAATGTTGACTCTAGTTTATATTATTTACGTCTGAATTTCATTGCTTTTAGGTTAGAAAAATTGCCCCCAAATAAAAGAACTTTTCCAAACATTAAAGGAAATTTACTGACAATTTATGAAAAATTATCGTAAATCGAAAAGGAGATATCCCAAACATTGCCCTGTTCGTCTGTTGAAGAAAATTTCCCAAAAAGTGAAGAAAACGTTACCAAAATGTCTCTAAAAGAAAGAAATTCTCAAAAATTGCAAAAAAATGAAAAAAAATTCCTAACCATTGAAAGGGATATTATAAATATTGAAGGAGATTTCCCAAAAATTAAAGAACAATTATCAAAATTTGAAAAAAAATTGTCCCAAAATGAAGGAACTTTTCCAATCATTGAAGAAAATTTACAGAAAATGTTCCAAAATTTGAAAAAGAATTACCCAAAATAAAGGGAAATGTCCAAAAATTGCACGAGATTGAAGGAAATATTCCAAAGATTGAAAGAGACTTTCCCAAAAATTGAATGAATTTTTACGAAAATTGATAAAAGTTTACATAAACCGTGACTAAGAATTATCTCATGGTAAAAAAAGTATAATCGGAAAAATCTCAGGGGGCCATCCCCCCCACTCCCTTTGGTTTCGTCCCTGTATGTTTGTTTGTTTGGCGAGGGCTTAACGGCACCACGACAACGAGGTCAAATTGTGCCTGAGAGGTCAGATCATTCTAAAGTAGGAAGGAAAGAAAACAGGGGGAGATTGAGAGAAATACAAGAACTAAAAGTCAGAAAGCTGGGATCGAGAGAGGAGGTGCATGGGTGAAAAAAACAAAGAAGAGAGAAAGAGGGGGTGGGAGTGGAGGACTAATTGTGATTGTGATTAATGAAGGAAGGAGATAATTTTATCCGGAGGGTTTTTCTGGAAGAACTTGGCAATTGAGCTGTGGAGAGCGAGAGAAGCTCTGGATGACGTGGAGTTTGTTATCAAATAGGGAGTTCCATATGGTTTGCCAACGGTCACGAATAAGGGAAGCGATAAGCGGTTTGATGTCAGAAAGGGTTTTGGAAAATGGGGCAGGGGGAGGTTGAGGGCAAGCTTAGCGGCTGCATCAGTCCTCGCATTGCCAGGGATGCCAACATGGCTGGGTATTCAGAAGGAAATAATACTTTTTTTGCAACGGGAGGGCGAAAGGAGATTCCGGAGGAGGAGGTGGGATGTGGAGTTATCCCATTTAAGATTGAGTAAAGAAGTAAGGGCAGCCTTGAAGTCGGAGAAGATGGCAAAGTGGCTGAGCGAAGGGTACTCGATAAAGTTGAGGGCGATGAGAATGGCCTTTGCTTCGGCTGAAAAGATGGACGAGTAGTCAGGAAGTCTACTACTGAGGTTGATGCCTTGGATAACGGTAGCAGCAGCTGTTTTGTTTGCTTTTCTTGGAGCCATCAGTATAGATGGAGGTATAGTTTGAGAGTTGATCTTTGATTTGGTTGTAGAGGTTGATGAAGAGGTATACCTGTATGTATAGCTGTCATATTTCAAAATACGTGCAGGGTGCCCCTATAAATCCTGTATCCCAGTTTTGAAACATATATTCAACTGCCGCTTAGTAGCATCCCGATAAAATTGATCCTAATTATTTTGCCCCATCCAATCCCCCCACCTCCTCTCCCCACTACCCGACTTCTACGCGACTGTCATAGTCATAGGCGGCGGAATCGGGGCACAGGGGGAACGTGCTCTCCACTTTTCTAAAAAGTTTAAAAAGTGCCCAAGATTTCAAAAAAGAAAAGTGTTCATTTTCTGAGATAAAATTGCCCTTTTTTAGATGGAAAAGTTTCCTTTCGAAGAGAACAAGTGCCTTTTTAGAGGTGGAACATACCCTTTAAACATTGAAGAAGTTTTTTTTTAAAGACTATATTTATGATCTTTTCATTAAAAAAAAGTAACACAAATATTGCCCTTAAAAGACTTATTTATATAAATTTTGAAATTTCACTCGCTTTGCGCACATACACTATTCTCAATTTTTCCTAAATGCTAAAGAGAAAGTTGGGGCCCAAGAGTCCTACATATTGGACTTTTCTATACTTAAAAGGCCCTTTCCTCTGCTTGTGACCTTTGTTTTTCTAGCTTATATTTTGTAAAAGCTCTTTAAAATAGGGCCTTTGTATAAAGAGTGCGAGCCACCCCAAATTTCATAAGTGGGACATCTTGAAATGGGCCATGCATGGCAAAACTTACTATTTGGACCCGGGCCATTGCCATGACATAAACTGACGTGCACTCTTCCATCTTCTTA